>JAMKCH010019642.1:0-36076 GCA_023653785.1 Ophioderma brevispina
GACTGCTTTTCTGGTAGCGGTAGCATGTGGTCGGAGAGGTTGTGAGATCCATGCCTTGTCGACAGATGAAGCACACCTCCGCTTTGAGCGGGAGGGGGTCTCCATTCTTCCTCGTGCAGGCTTCCTTGCCAAGAACCAGACTCTCGCTTTTACTCCGAAGCCAGTGTTCTTACCTCGCCTCACCAGGGTGGCAGGTCGCTCAGAGAAGCCTTGGTGCCCGGTTAGGGCTCTTGGGTTGTACCTGGATCGTACGAAGGACATTCTTACCTCAAAGCAGCTTTTCATTTCTACATTGCCACCGCATGGCCCAGCAGCAAGAGACACAATTGGCCGCTGGATTACCTCAGTCATCCGAAATGCGCACAATAAACATCAGATTCGGCTGACTGGCTTCTTAGTCAGGGCACATGATGTTCGTGCTCAATCCTCCTCCTGGGCATTTTATAAAGGGACCTCTATCCCTGACATCTTGGACAACGTCGGATGGAGTTCTGCTACCAATTTCCAACAAACCTATTTGAAGGATGTGCTGGTAAAGCGGAGAGGAGGGGTCGCCGCCCAGGCTCTGCTAGCAGGCCGGCCAGACAGGAGCTCGAACCAGGAGCATTAGGTGAGTTCTGGATTGGGTATTGGAATGGGTTGCGCTGTCATTTAGCAACCTTCTGCGATCTCCTTCCTCCACCAGAACGGCCAGTGGTATTCTGTGCAAAAGTAAGGTCGTGGAAGGTAGCTTCGCTAGCGCAGTGTATTCCCCTCTCAGTAGTGAGAGGGTGATACACTAGCGCACGATACCTACCTTCCACGACCTTACGGCCCACCCACAATTTTGTTCTTTCCGCCCACAAGAAGGTCGTTGGAAGGTTCTCGTGTGGTTTTGGGAGAAACATTTTTTGGTGGGTAAGGAGGTATCACTACGCTTCTGCGGTGATGCGGTCTCTATATATTGCGCGCCTTCCCCCGACTATTTCGGGAGTCGGCAAAAGTTTTCAGTGGTTTCTGAACGTGCCCAAATGAGACATTTGTGCAATAGTAAGATCGTGGAAGGTAGGTATCGTGCGCTAGTGTATCACCCTCTCACTACTGAGAGGGGAGTCCCCCCGGGGGGGGGGAAAAAAAAAAAAAAAAAAAAAATCAAAGGTGGATATGATGCGTGAACAAGAAAACGCGTAAAAAGGGTCTCTTTTTCCAACAGGCGATGTACGCGCGTACATTGATTAGGGTGTCAAAAACAGCAAAATATGGACAAAAGGATGTACGTGGTTAGTGTATGTAATACTCAAATTAAGCAGAGATCAAAATCATCAAAAATATTGTAAATCGGAAGTAAAGTAAAGCGAGATAATAATGGGTATATTAACGACACAATGCATTGTTTAGGGTAGCAAAAACTGACAAAAATTCTTGTTTAACGTAGCAAAAATAGACAAAAATATTTGTTTAGGGTATGTTTTTAGTCGTTAGAAATACGTGTTCAGGGTGCATTCTGTAAGTCCATGTTCACGCATCATATCCACCTTGGAATACAAGTGGCCCCGGGCCTTTGTCTCTGTTATGTTTTTGCTCTTGTTAGTTATACGTTTGTATATTATTATGTTTTATGTAACATTATGAGAGGTCACTACACTGAGGGTGTAGCTCCGCGTTTAGTAGTGACCTTGTCAATTATCGCTAATCATATTGAGTTGATTGACATAAATTGATTTGTTTTACATAAATTGCAAATTATATATATTGAAGTGGCACACCAGCAGAAGAACGTACATTATGTGCGCCAGCGAGAATGAATATCATTTTCTACTGGTCTGCCCTCATTATCATGACCTTAGTTCTCATACCAATTTATTATCATAGGTGTCCTTCATATTTTACATTTAAACAATTGCTTTGTAGTACTAATGAACAAATCATTCTAAACATTAGTATATATATTTACATATCAATGAAACGGGGTAACGAATCTATTCTGTAATAAGATTCTTTTAAATGATTGTGTTAAATGATTATTTGTTCAATGATTATTTCCAAATCTTGTTAAATGAGTATGTTCTGTATAATTATTGTACTTTATAATTACCCTCTACTGTTTGCATATATTATGTATTGTAATTTTATGTGATTGAAATGGGCCAGTGGCCTGCATCAATAAACTTGTTCGCATTATCATTGTTATAATATTATGTATAACCGGCAATTTGTTATTCTATATTATCACTTCTCTTTTCAACATTGTCATTATATTTGTATACAGGGTGTCCGCCAAAAATGGTGCAAGCAAAAAGCGCCCTCGTTGGAGGTGAAAAAAATAAAATAGTGACGTAATATTCACATCATATCACAAATGGAGTCTTGGCTTACAGCATTCGATTTGGTTGTTGCCAGAGATATGGCTAAGAGAGGGTGCGATACCAATTGTGTCACTTTTCACAGAATGGGAACAGTAAGAGCAATGCATCATGTTGATAGGTTCATAAGGCTTCTTGACTTAAAATCATTTGATCATCACAAAATAATGCAAAGAAACATGGTAAGTAATTGAACATTATTATGATACCTAAATTGGTGATAAAATGTGTGAGAATAATTATTGAGTTATCCTCCTCAGGTTGATTTTTTATATCACAACAAAATGAAAGAAAAGTATTCAAGATGTGCAATAATTATTGTTTGGTATAATGTCTATTATGTTTCCAGCTGAGTGCGCTTTATTTTTTATGTTTTTTACCTATTTATGAAGTCATTTAGAATGTTTAATGAGAAAAAGAAACATTGATATGAAGTCAAACGATCAAAGATCTTGAAAGCATTATAATTGTGTGATTGATGATTTTTTTCGAATCAATAACATGTGCTCTCAAGATGCATGGTTCTATTGTTCTAAGTTATCCTATTCTGTGAAAAGTGGCACAATTGGTATTTAATCCTCTCTTAGAATGTTAGCCATATCTCTAAATTGCAACAACCAAATCGGATGCTGTAAATGGTATTCAAAAACCAAGACTTCATTTATGACAGGATGCAAATATCACGACACTATTTGATTTTTTTTCACCTCCAACGAAGGTGCTTTTGCCTTGCACCATTTTTTGTGGACACCCTGTATACAATAATTACTGTTATAATTTTGCAACTGATGATTGATTGATTGATTGATTGACAAATCAAATCTGAAATCTGAAAACTATATACAACTTAAAATCTTGGAGTTTACAAGCAGCAAAAAGGGGCAATTTTAGTTATACAGGGGTCAAATTTTAAAGTTGCTCAAATTTGAATTAAAAAAGTGCAAAATTATTAATTATTATTATTCTTTAAAAATGCTTAGTTGTCAATGTAGGGGTCACCAAAGGTCTACATCCATTGCATTCAATGCGGCTTGACCTTGATTTTAAAGTAACCAACCAAACTTCCTTTCGCAGAAAATCCATACTTTATCAAAATTGATAAAAATCAGATCAAATAAACCTGATGTGTTTTATTTGTGGCACTAAAACAAAGTTTATTTATTCAAGAGTTCTGTTAATTGTTTATTTTTTATTAACCATGTTTACATGATTTTGAAAACATTTATCATCATATTGAAAAAGAAGTAAATTTCACTACAGGCCCAAAAAAGTTAGACCTGGTCAAAGCGTAACTGAGTCCCACCAGAAAAGACATTTTCCTTTGTGTTGACATGAGATTTTGAAATTTGCATTTTAATTTTGGAAATTTGCCAGTTAATTTATAAAGAAAATGTAAATAACTGTCAATTCTGGACAAAACAAATTTTGACTTTGACCAGGTTTAAAGTTAGACCTGATCTAACTTTTTGTGCATACGGACCTAAATCTTGTAATTCATTTGAATATGAACTTTTCAATTCTGTAAGGTCAGAAAATACAAGATAACGTAAACATTTAAGGCGGAAATATTATAAATTGAACTAATATGTAGTTTTCGCCCATTATGTGCACAAGTAAACTTAGAATAGTTTGGGTATAACTTAAAGCACTTAAAGGATATCCTAATTTCGTAGTAAAATGAACTTCAAAATGTCGGTCAGAGTACAAAATAATTATATGCCTGACAAGATAAGTACCGTAGCCTTTGATGAATTGATATTAATGGTCCTCTCTCCGAGTTTGCATGGGTACAAATGCATAGGTAATGAACAGCGCCCTACGGAACTCATACAGCATGCAATATATTAAGGGTTAACATTTTGACCACAGAAACACACACACACACACCCACACACACACACACACACAGATACACAGACATACGACCAGAGTAATCCATTCTTTGTGCCTTCTTCTTGCAGATGACACCCAAAAGCAGTTTCTGAATGGCTAAATTTAAAAAAAAAAACAGAATTTGTAAATTCGCTCGTGCCAACCCCGAATTATATACCAATTTGCATAAAACACCCATTTTCCTCGCTGTACACATTTGGGTAATACCAAATCAATAACGTGTAAACAAGAAAGCCTCCATTGGTTTACAAATTCCATTGTCAAAATGAAAGTTTTACTTTTATACTCAAAATCCATCAATCAAAAACAAAATTTTACGGGCTGACATTTTAAATTATATCGAATTTTGAATCTCACGAGTCGCTAGCACTGTTCTCTTAGAAGAAAAAAAAATCATTGCATATTTTGCAGATCTTGAACAAACATATTTGCAGAAACAATTTGCATCTATGATCCAAGTTCTATAGCTATTGGACTTTTACTTCTCGAATCATGAATCCAATTTGATGTTTCCTTCCTATTTTATAACTTGACCTCATATGTCCTTTGACCTTGTATGTGACCCTCGACCTCTATCATATGAATGTTCCCAAGAAGAGAAGATATCAGTAGCTTCCCACAATGCATTGCTTCCAATGGAGATTTTTGTACAGGTAGTGATGTGAATCGTTAGTGAAGAAACATTTTTAAAATGCAAGTTGGTGATCAGTACTTCTAATTTAACCATGTTTCATCTCTAACGATTCACATTAGTAACCTGAATAAAACATCCATTGGAAGCAATGCATTGTGGGAAGCTACTGATATCTTCTCTTGTTCCCAAGGGACATCTATGATCTAAGTTCTGTAGCTATTGGACTTTTATTTCTCGAATGAAGCTAATTTGGTGTTTTTAGCCTATTTTATAACTTGCCCTCATGACCGTTGACCTTGGTAAGTGAACCTTGACTTCATTATCATATGAATGTTCCCAAGGGGCATCTATGGCCATATTTCTGCAGCAATTGGACTTTTAGTTCTCGAATGAGAAACTTTCTCCAAAACATTAACCTTTGAAAACACGAACACACGGGTACACAGCCACAATTCATACGGCGACGCGGTCAGACAGAATTGAGGACTTGTAGGTGCCTCCTGCAAACCCTTGTGACACAATAAACTGTGATTAACAGAATCAAAAAGCTTATGAATACCAAGAAAAACTAATACTACTGCCTTTTTTTACTATTCACGGCTTTCAAAATGTAGTAAAGTCGGTAACATATCGTGAATGGTAGTTTGTGTCCCGGGTTTGTGTTGAATGGCGGACGTATAACCAGATTGCTCACGAGCCAGAAAAAAAAAGAATACAGTGTATCATGAACAAATTTCTCCAGACTTTTTGAGATAATCGGAAGTACAGAGGTGGAAAATACTTAAATAGCCATCTATCACCATCATTATGAATATGCGTCACTCGAGCTTCTTTCCATTCATAAGGTACAATACCCTTTTCGAGAGATATATTACATATTAGCAAGAGAATTTGATATGTATGGTGAAGCTAACTTGAGTAGAATATCATCCACTCCAGTGGCTTTCCTTATTGCGACAAAATCATTTAATATCCTTCTGTACAACCCGAAGGAACACGATAGCTTCCACTCAAGACGATGGAATACAGGGGACCCAGACATCGCTTTCGCAAGTACCACCATGGGCAACCAGACTCCGCTCCAACGAGCCCTAGAGAGGTTTCAGGATTACAACACATACCCTCTCTAATTACACCACCATCCATTGTCACACGATCTATAAGCAAACCTGTGCAGCGCTGTAATTTTCGCAAGGCTGATTGGGTGAAGATTGAACAACTGACAAACAAAGGGACCCAAACATCGAGGATCTGGATCACTGGATGCGTCTTACAATGCTAATTGCAACGCAACTAAACAGTCAATCCCACGCGGATTACAAAAGAGGTACATCCCGTGCTGGGACAGGCTTTATACGATACCCCCACGGAAGCTGAAACAGACGAGGAATTGTACAACCAACTGCCTCTACTCTGCTGACACGCCTTGATAAGCGCCATGAACGCTGTGCTGAAACTGTCGGATCAATTTACTTCACTCACTCCAGTCGTAAAGCTTAACACACCCTCAACCAATTTAACTCACAAACTCTCACACTCTACTTCATCCTCGGACAACTGCCTGGTTAGTGCCAATGCATTTGCATCGCAGCTGATCCAGAATGACTGATTTAAAAACCCCGGACCGTGCTTTCTCACGATGCGTAGCAAAGGAAGCTGTCAGGTTCTGGATCTCAGACGGTCAGAATGTGGACCAATTTATTGGGCCCTGATACACCAGAGGAAATTATCTCAGGCCTAAAACTCCTGAAAGTAGACAAGGCCCCTAGCTGGACCCGATGCCATTCATCTTCATCTCGAGTTCCTACTCCATACTGGTAACAATGTCCACTCATTGGTTTTGCCAGAATCTGCAATTTTCCAAAGATCTGGCGCAGGGCAACTATGAATCTCATCATTGACCCTCAGCTACCCCCAGAATGCAGGGCAGTTTATCGTGGATCTCACGCTACCTCTGACCCGGTGTGGCATAGGGGCCCCCCATTTGTTAACTCCTTCTACTGATTCCCAGATAGCAGCAATGGTCCGCTAACAGCTTGAAACTGAATATCAAACAGGAGCTTCGTCTTGAACACGAGCGATGGCCCCGGGCGATGGCCAGCAAAATGGAGTCCCCCACAGGGATCTGTGCTGGTGGCTAACTCTGCTTTTCACTATTTACATTCATGAGTCCCTGAAATTCAGCAAAGAAGTACGGCTATGCAAACAACCTGACCATTTTGATTACGGGCAAGCAGTGGACCACTATTGAGAGGGTCCTGAGCAAGGCACGGGCATTTTGTTCAATATACCTGATAAACTGGGGGCGTCTCAAGCTCAGCAAAGGGATTTTTTCTGCAGCTTCCATCTACACATGGAGGCGAAACGAGACCTGAACGTCATAGTCAACAAAAGACGCCTCATGTTGTAGCCAACTCCAACTTAGCTCGGAGTGAAGCTCATCAGATCTTTAACTTATAGGCAACATCGTTTATCATTAACTTGTATTTCTTCTGGTTTTTTTTACGATGAACAGTAACCCAAATGCCATGATCGTGTTCACTCGTTTCCTTCAGTTTCAGTATAGCATGTATCGCTGTTGAGTCACACTTATTTCTCAATCCACCAAGTTGTTATTTCTTCTTTGGTCCTAATTATGCTATCTATACTAAGGTGCTTCATATCATCATATGAAATTTTTAATTATTGAACTTTGACTAATTCGGCTATCTGTTCTCTCTCAAGGCTTATTACTTTTTAGTTTTCTCACCGAGTTTCCCATGTGTGGTTGCTGTTCATGCATTGATTTCTGGCCAAGCCATCAGTTTGTTTCTTCAAGAGAAGATGAGAAAGAATGAGATGGGTTCCACTACCAGGGGGTGAACCCATTCCAAAACCGTCCGTCCGTGCTGGGCGCTGACATTTTGATATTGGCACGTTAATAATTATTAGTTTTTGGGTGCTTGTATACACATATGTTAATTCGATACAAACAATCCGCCAAAATATCTTTTGTTGGATGTTGGGTGCTATTGGGGTGGTTAATTTTGTCCTCCCATACCCACACAACGAATGAAATACACGTCAGCCGTCTTGATTTAAATAACCGCCTCAATGAATACATCTTTTCACCTACATAGCGCGCATTGCCTTATGAGAAAACGAGTATCTGAGCACAATGATCCAGGTACACCTATTATTACAACAATACACCTGGCCACTTAACCATACATTAATTTGTATCACTACCGATTAGTGTATATTCAAGCCGGCACCCCACATATGTGGAAGAAGCGGAGACAGCCATCGCTTTCTATTGTTGGTCCTCTATGTGCTTTGTGGTCGGCAAAACATGCGAGAACGGTGAATTTCTAAAGATTACGTACGTTTTGCCTCTCTATATACAACCTCTTTGGTTCCGCCTGCTACTTAACATTCAAAGAAGACGGTTATCTAATCCAAACAAAAAACCGCTATTCATCATCTCAATCGGCTTAAATCTAATCGATTGGACCAAAGACTTACGCTCCTTGCTGGAGAACATTACATACACCAGTCATTAAATCCCAGAAACAATCCAATTACCCTACCAAGTAATTTTACTTGGTATTGCACAGGGTCTCATACACTATGGGTGTGACCAATACAACATCGAACGTACTCGCCTTCACAGTTATAAAACAACTTTGACCCCCACATTTTCAAAGTATTTGGCACTTTGGACACTTGCTACACAAAAAAGTATGTTTAGATGTATTGAAATGTATTTTATCTAATCATATCATCATCATAATATTCAACATGAAATAACCGGATATTGGTAAATGTAGGCTAAAATATGAACATCTTTTAATTGACCCCCAAAACCTTGCAGCAATGTTGCTTAAACCCGACAAAAAAGGGTGATTTTCCTTTATCTTCTTTCGTTAAAAAGTCGCTGATTTCCTCAATTATTTCGCCAACGATTAAAATAAATAACAATCATTCAAAAACACCGCGACAACCGCTGAGTTCATTGCCAGCAGAGATCTTTTAGCTGGAAAAGTAATAACTCTTTTAGTGGGAGCATGTCAATTACTTCCTGTTTTTAAACCTTCCCGAACGGCCAAGCTTGAGGCGGTTTAACACATTACTTCAAAGGTCCAAATCGAGCGGCCCTTGAAATTTCCTAACAAGAGGCTGCGAATGATAGTAATCCTGGGTAATCGTATTGCAAAATCCCGCGCCATTCCTTCTTTCTCATCTTCTCTGGTTTATTGTAGTATTTCGTTCTTTTGTATCAGCAGCACCAGTTGCTCAACCTTGCTGGTCTTCTTGTGTGACTCAAGTAAGGTGATATTCCTTGCGACATAAAAATATCAAGTGGATGTTGCTTTTGTTTCTCTTTCATTATGACACAATTTGTAGTACATGTGGAACTGTATTTTGTTGTGAAAATTTTAAATCTTAACAACCAAGGTTTTTCTAAATCAAAAATTGTAATGAAGATTCCAAAAATCATGTATGTATTTTTTAAGTGGTGTTTTCTCTTGGAGTATTCTAGGGGGGGGGGAAAGCTTATACAGGGGTCACATATAAAAAAGCGTAAAATGTTTTTAAAGCATACCCTCAAATGAACAGTACCTTTCTGTGGATTTCAGAAAGGTATAGTTTTGCCCTAAGCTGCTGAGGGTTATAGTTCAAGAGTTATAAGCAAAACAGGTTCAAGGTCACTTTGGGGTAACATTTTAGAATCATCAGTTTGTTTTTTAAAATGATGCCAATTGTTCATCTTACTGTACAAAGCCGAAAATATATGGGTCTATGACATTTTGGTAATGATTAAGAATGGCAAAATATGAGACCGGGGGTCTATGGGAGATCCACTACCATATTTAAAAAGTCCTCACTTACGATAGGACGGTAGATATTGCCAAATTCATCCCGTGGTTGTTTGTATACTAAAAACCTTATGAGCAAAACCGAACAATTATTTATATAACCGCGCATTTGAAAATCTTAACCAGTTTATATTGTTTACCTCTTTATACAAACTTCGCCCTTATAAAACACCAAAGAACACATTTTAAAAAATGACAACCCATAATTTTCAGATTCTCCATGAAATTCTGTTATGGAAAAACATTGGTGTCAAAATTGTATATGAAAAAAAAATTAAGCAAAACAGCAATTAACATTTCCCCACATACTACTAGACTACTTCGTAGCGCTATTTGTGTTCTAGGTCTGTGTCAGCCCAATCGCCCCTGGTCCATTTAGCTCACTCAACAGAGGGCGTACATTCAGAAGATCGTGAGAAACCAAGGTGGTTAAACATTCATCTCAAATAACTATTATGGGATTAGTTAGCGGTCACAGCTGAAATGAGCCCTCTTTTGATGGGATTTAAAAATACCGCGGCCGCCGCGGGACACTGGTATTATTGGTGTTTACTTTGATGAAAAAGCATTATATACATTTTGTTAACAAAACCAAAACAAGGAAAGCCAGTGATAGGATCGAACGGTATATACCCGTTCCTGATGCTAGCCGCTAGAAAAGCGAAGGTGTCACCGTCGGACCTAACACCTATAGATATCTATCGCTCCTCTACCAACCCTGGTTGTTAGCTCAGTTGGCCGTGCTAGTAATACGGTAGGTTTGCCGGTTCAAGTCAGGCCGAGCGCACCTTTTTTTAACACTTACCTGCATACGGACCATTCACAAGTTCCATTCCTTGTTCTACCTGGAGAGTACTTTCTCTGATATTTGGCAAACCTTTTAATAAAAATAACATACAGTGATGCCTACGTTCCTGTCATCTCCCTGGCAGAAGAACTCAACCACAGCCCACGTTACTGGCATCAACTGTCAGCTGTAAATTGTTTCTGAAAGTCTAACGCAACCAAAACTGTCTCATTCATCAAAGCTCGATAATCAAGAGAGTCTTGATTTCCTCAAATTGCTTCTTGCATGGCTCTAACCAAACCAACCTTGTATTTTTTCTTAAAATGTTGATCAGCGGACATGTAATTTCTGAGAAATTTGGACAGTATGTTCGTAATACCCAAACCTACCCTGAGATCCTTTTTACTCTATGGTTTGAGAACTCTCAATTGATTCAACCTTTCCTGTGATTGGTCTAATTTGGGCTTGTCCTACAACAGGTCCCAATATGTGACACCTGCATGGTAAAATTCACTTTTTGAATACCACATGCACAGTCCAACCTGCCCGAGATGTATTCACATTCTTCCCATGTCTGGCTATACAGAATGAGGTCCTCGACAAATGCCTCGCCAATTGTCTTGTCTGTTCACTACCTGTGGAATGTTGCGGCAGAATTGTGAGACCACATGCATATTTTGTATTGGTATAGGCCATCCGTTTTACAAAGGTTGAAATTTGCTTTGGCATGGTCAGTAAGGGGAAAGCTTCCAATATTCCTAGCTCAACAATTCTCAATTTTGCTAACAAATTTGACATTTCCCCACTCCATCGATGCAATCCTCAATTCGCGGAATCGAAAATCTAAAAATCTAAGTTAGTTATCCAGGTTGGGAACTCAAATCCCCACGGTGAGCTCCTTCACTACTACTCCTGCTCAATAAATGTCATTGTCTATACTTACTTCCCTCATTTCTGAGATTTTTGCCATTTGATTTGGATTCACCATATATGGATGCTGTTTGATTGGATCTGAAAAGCCTGCCATCAATGTCCTGGTTTATGACATGTGCCTTACTTTATCCTTCGTACATCAGGAAATATATTTTTCCACTTGTGATTCCTTTTCAATATCACTTTGCTGACTTTGTGGGAGATGAGCCTCGTTTTTAGTGTCTAAATGGCAAGTATATATGTCATAACTTATTTATGGTGACTAACGGTCGACTTGCGTCTACCTGGTGTTTTGAACAGAGTAACAGGGTCTCTTACTTTGGTTTCAATTTCATATGGTCCAGGATACTTGGCTTGCAAAGGATGCCCTTATGTTGGAAAGAGTGTCAAAACTCTGTCATCTGGTGTGAATACTCTGTTTCTTGTATCTTTGTCATACATGCCTTTATTTTTGCCTGGCTCTGTTTGACAATTTATGTGCCTCTTTGGAGCCTGTGTCTAAATTGAAACAGTCTAGCAAATTCATGTCAGAATTTTTACACAACCAATTTGCTTTCAGTGAACGCTAAGCCTAAACCCTAACCCTAAGCCTAAAGATTAAACCATAACCCTAAATTCGGAATAATGACCCTTTGGAACAAAAATCTACATTGCTGTTTCCGAATAATACGTTTTAAATTCGGAATAACGTTCCTCATGCTAAATTTGGAATAATGACTCTGCAGATAAATTCACAATAGAACTTTAAAATATCAAATCTGAATAATCAACATTCGCATTAACAACTCTTATGTTTTTTGACCTGCGCCTGTTTTGCTATTTTCGGAAAAATGATTTAATGATCGTTCTGAATAATGACCGTCATTGTATTTCCAGAATAATAACCTTTCGGAATAATGACCCTTGAGAATAATGCGGAGAACCCCAAACATCCACATTGAGAGATGACATGCTGCCTAAATAAACCTGCACGACCTAACATTTGGACGGATGAGTTTAAGCTTATTACCAAGAGTCTAAGCTAAGCTTTTCTGAATCTATCCAATAGCGCTTGCTTCCGCCCACGGTCAGGTCATCAACATTTCCACACGAGGATGTTTATATTTCTTTTGTTTTCTAGAGTGCTGTTGATGATACTAGGGGAAATTCTTGAGGTTCAAGTTGTACCCTGTGGCACCCTCCCAATCGTGTTTTGTATTGTGGTCGTTAACATCAAATGCCTTTGAGAAGTCTGTAAGCACAAGTGTACTGACGGTATCAGATTTCCCAGCTTCTGAGACTAGTAATTAAAAATACAGCAGGTAAACTTGCGTCATCCCTCTGGCAAGATGACAATCTGGAACATGACCTCAGATGACCTTTGACCCTGGCTCGATGACCTTTGACATCATCCACACATGAGGATCCCTATTGCACCTTAACCCCAAGTCTGGTTTAAATCGGATTTAAACTTTTCGAAGGAGACGCGAAAAACGAAAACCTAACCAAAACCTAACCAAAGTGGAACACACACATACATACACACACATACACATACATACACATACGGACATTCGCACCCTCGCAATATCCCCCCTCTGCTTTTCAAGCCAGGGGGATAAAAATGGTAATTAACGATTAGTCACCTAAAATGCTTAATTCCAAAGTTAGAGATGAATCGGATTTTCCGTTTTCATGCATTGAACATTTATGCACAGTCTAATAGTGCCATAGGATACCGTGTATAATACAAAAATACGGATCAGGAATTTTATAACAAAGTTATGATTTTCTATATGAAAGACTTTGATTTGAGCTTATATTTCACACAATGATCAGTACATGGACAAGTATTATATAGGGGGGGCCTATATGCAAAAAACACACCCCCCCCAAAAAAAAAACGAAAACACGATTTGTTTGAAAATTGAGTGCGTCCTCATCGGGAAAATCTGTGTTAATTTCTCATATAATTTGGTTTCGTAATTTGTTAAATATTTGTTTGTTCCAAGAGGCAAAGTAAATCATACCGTTCTATAGGAACTTTGATCTCATGTTTTTCAATAAGCGGTCAAATGATCCAATTATTGAAGCGACTGTTTACTTACTGCTAAAACCACTGATTGCGGGCTGCATCAACAAGTGCTTAAAATCGTGCTTTGGCTGCACCAACAAGTGCTTAAAATCGTAGTTTAGGATCTATCACCAAGCTCAGCTTCCTGAATACCACATTTTCGTAAGTTACTTAAAGCTATTTTTGAAGGGCGTTCCCTTGAATTTTCAGAATTTGAGATTTTTGCACAGTTGTGTTGGAAATTGCTTAGTAAACTATACCTGCGAATGGTTATGCTCACATAAAAAAGGCGATTTTGTAATTAGAATCAGGATCCCCGTTGTAATTTAACGGCGGAACTTGGAAGGCCAAATTTCTGTCTGTCCATTGAGAAAATAGTGCTACCTCACGAAAATGACCTCTAACTTACCTAAACAAACGGAGCAACTAATGGATGAGCGTAGACACGTACATGGCGCTATTTCCCGGCTATTTCATATTGGAAGGCCGTTTACAGCAGCCATTGAATTATCGGGATCTCCGATATTAATTATTCCAATTAAAAAAATCCTTCTTTTGCGATACATAGACATGTTCGAGCTTTACCATTCACAGGTATAGTTTACTAGCCAATTACCAATGCAACTGTGCAAAAATCTAAAAAGAATGTGCTGTTATTGCTTTAAAGGTCCCAGGAAATGAGATGATAAACCTACTACAAATCTTTACGGGTCATTCCATTCCAATAAACAGGGCCAGAAAAAAGAATACACTACCAGTGACATCATTAGTGAAACTATTGATTTTCATTCAGTGTCATGAATAGATTCACACCAGGCACCTGGAATTTTCTATTACTCTCTGAAAAATCAATAGTTTCACCAATGATGTCATCACCAACCCAAATATTGAATGCTTTCTAGCCCCTCCTTGTAGACTTGACACAAACCACATCAATTCTATTTGCATTTCCTGGGACCTTTAAGAGCAAAATTGTATGAAAGGCAAATTTAGGGATTTCGTTTTAGAAGAGTAATATTACCTTTTTGTTTTTATTACCTTTTTGTTTTTATTTTGCTATATTATAATTTCGTACAGAAAAGTAAACAGCAAAATATTGTCTTATGTTATTATTTTTATCATTAAAAATGTGTGCACATGTGTTTTTCAATTATTTTCGCAATTCCTAAGTTATCAAAATGTCATTATAGTAGATTCAACCCATCGTGTCACCTCTAGTACTTTTCCGAAGGTATGGGCATTGAATGAGGGGCATGTGCAGTGGGTGGAAATTAAAATTCCACGCTAAATCTAGTGAAAAATGTAGTCCGATAGTAGTCCAGGGGGTTAAGACCCTCTGGAACAAAATCGTGCACTTTGTGATAGAAGTATAGCATTTGGTATACGCTTAATATAGACCACAACCAATTATTTCAAAACGGGACCCCAGCTGGATTTGACCTGTGACGGCCGTTGTGAAACCATTTTTCAAAATGGCTGCCATTCACATTTTTAATGTCCCATATTACGGTTAATAACATTAATTTTTGTGTCTATACCCATGTTTTTGAATGCCAAGGTATTCAAATATGACATTTTAAAATATATATTCTGTCAGGTATTTTGTTTTCCAATATGGCCGCCAATTTGCACACTAAAATTGACATTTTTCTTTATACTTAGCTCAAAATAATATTGACTAGATTTTTGTGTCTAAACTTATGTTTTTAGGATCAAGAAATCCGAATATGACATACATTTTGAAATATCTTGTGTCAGTCCTTGTGTTTTTCAGTATGGCAGCCATTTTGAGTTAAAATTGACCGTTTACTTAGAGGAAATAGCCAGTCTTAACTTTGAGATGTTATTAAGGCGTTTGTAAGATAACCGCACTATATATTCAACAAGACCCCGAGATTAATTGGTAAATTAAATGAAAAAAAGACTACTCCTGGAAGCCGCCATTTTCAATTAAAGTGTGAATTACGGTGACGTCAACTACATTCTTGTATTGCAACACGGATCTAAAGTCGATCAAATAACAATGTTATACAGTTGTTACATGTTAAACTTATACAGAGCAGGTCTGGTTCATAATGTAATGTTGATTCATGTTAATCTCACCGCGGTACAAACATTTTGAAAATGGCACCTCCTGAAGGTTGCTATTTTTAATTGATTTAATTACAAGACTTGTTTGAGGTGAAGACATACTAAATATAATTATCGCTAAATATTGAATTTTGTCTAAACATAATATCGCGATGCAAAATATACTGCTCCGTCGAGCTGCACCCTTGAGACAACTCAAAGGGCTGTTATGGAATATGCCAGCTCATCAGCATGGTGTGGAGCAACAACCACTACACTATCCAAACTTGATGCACTCCAGAGAAGTGCCATTTCCATCATCGGCATTCCTGAGAGCGAGTTCACCTCTTACCACATTCAACCATTGGTTCATCGCAGGGCAGTTGGAATTGCCACAGCTGCATGTTTTATAGACAAGCACCAGATCTCCTCAGCCAGCTGCTAACTGAGCTGCTCTCAGTTGACCCTCGCCTTAGGCGCTCAGTCAGATCGCAAGACCTTTGCTGTGAAAATCCCAAGGTCCAACTTGGCCTCTCACAGAAGATCATTTCTCCCATTCTCTGTAGGCTTTACTGCTCATGTAGCATCAAACCAGAACTTGCAGAGCGCCAATACGTGAACGTTACTAATTAGATAACTGCTGTTAATGCCTTGATTAGCCTTAACATAAACAAATCATAACATTTTCCCTCATTTAAATGTTTTTAGGAATTATTACAATATAATTCTGTGCAATAATACAATTGAAGACTAGAGTGAATGATGGCTCATTTCCACCAGTCTCTCGATGAGTAGGCTGACAAGACTATTGAGATGGACTTGGGAGAGTAGTGGCATTTGAGTCCTTGACAACATAGGTATAGACACAAAAATTAATTCAGTATGATTATTTTTAACAAAGATATTTGGGTGTAAATTGGCGGCCATTTTGGAATAAAATGGCTGCAAAAGATAATATTAAAAATTAATATTATATTATATTTGGATTATATGACCCTGAAAACATAATATACACACAAAAAAAATTGATATTATTATTTTGTGCAAAACTATAACAAAAGTATCATTTTTTAGTGTACATAGATGCCATGTTGGAAAACAAAATGACTGACACAAGATCTTAAAAAAGCAGCGTCATATTTAGATTCCTTATCCCTGAAAACAGGCATAGACACAAAGATCAAGCTTGTGTCAGTATTATTAACTGAGATATGAGGCATTGAAACTACAAATGGCGGCCATTTTGAAAATACCCATAATGGCCGCCACAGTTCAAATCCAGCTGGGGTCCCGTTTTGAAATGGTTAATTATAGTCCATATTAAGTGTGTGCCAAGTGTTATATTTCTATCACAAAGTGCACGATTTTTTGCTTATCCTCTGGACTATAGCAGAGAAAAATCAATTCTATGCTTAATGAAAGCATTCAAATCAACGTAAGCGCATTTATAGCTCTCAAAACATTTTGGCTTAATCTATTTGCTTCAGTTGTAAAAGGTGAGTTGAATGTTAGTGGCTTTTGAGCGCCCGCGTTTTGGATACAGAAGAACACAAAAGTCTTTGCACTCTTTGTAAAATGATGTTTCAGTTTATTTTACCAGGAAAACATAAGATACAATAAATACAATAACATTGGAGGGAAAGACCAAGAGGAGCAATGCTCGCAAAATAAGGTCACCCAAATAAGTTACAATTACATACTTATACTACGAGGAAAGACGATCACAGACAAAGGACAAGACAAACGGTTATAGTACTGATGGACTGTAGACAGGACGAGACATGTGCATAGTGTGAGCAAGATGGCAGAGATAAACAATTGTTTTTTTAAATGAAAATCAAGATTATAGATACAGAGTATACTTAATACAGAGTGAATCATTGGTAATATAAGACAGAAAATGTAATTTGAATTTCCTTTTGAACACATGGACAGATTTTACATTTTTAATCCCAGTATTAATTCCATTCCAGAGCAAAGGACCTTGTCTACCTATGGTGTTTCTGGCTAAATCGTACTTAAAATTGTAAGGACGATAAGAAGACAAAATGCGGGTAGGGTAGTTGTGAATTGAACTATTTAGAGTAAAATAGTCTTGAAAAATGCCAGGTAAATTATTGGATGTGAACTTATACATAAATACACCAAGGTACAACTTGTGAATATCATAGATAGTCAATGTATTAAACTTTTTAAATAATGGAGGCGTGTGCTGAATCCAGTGTGCATTGGCACAAATCCTCGTAAGTCTTTTTGTTTGATGTGGACTTTATTAAGGTTTGTATTGTTTGGATCTGCCCAAATCATATTGCAATATAAGATAAGTGTGGGAGTACCAGGGTATTATATAACGACATTAAAGTTTGCGAAGGAAGAATTTGTTTAAGACGAGACAGAATCCCGGAATATTTAGACAACATGTTGACAATGTTTGAAGTGTGGGTCGACCAGGTTAGTGAATCGTCGAAAACTACACCAAGAAATTTTGTGTGGGAGACTCTGGAGATACAAACACCATCAATACATATGTTCAAATCATAAGTAATGAATTAAATCATGACAACCTGAAGATTCATCACTTACGTGGAGCAACCGACGTTGCGGGTGATACCATCACCCTTCAGCTGGGTTGTGATGGACTTCAATCTTGGATGTTAAGGAGAGATGACGTCACAAGGTGTTGTGAGTGACGTCATCTTGTGTGGAAGAGCCCTTATGGTTCGGTCCCAGGCGTGAGATAAGTTGTTCCGAATGCCTCCACTACGGTTGAGGGATGGTTTTCTGCCCTCACCCAGATGGCTTCTTTGACCTCCTCGCTCAAACCACCGATTTTCTCGATCTAGGATTTTTACCTCCTCAAAGTCAAAGTCGTGTCGCGCTGGCCCTCCGTTGGAGTACACTGCCGATTCGACGGGACCCGAGCTAGAACGAGTATGTTGTTGGAGCCTTTTCTTCTTCAGCTGGTTGGGACGTTTCTCCAATGTCATCATCAGTACGTTTAAACACAACATCGGAGCATTGAATCCATACACGACACCATTTTGCCGGCCCTTGGGCTGTTTGTCCTTGGGATGGTACTAAGGACTGGCGAATGGTGTTGGTAGGTGTTGAAGTTGAGTGAGATGTTATACTCTTTGAAATACGTCTGAGTTTCTCGGATAAATCACCGTGTTAGGTATAGTAAAACTGGTACCCCTTCCTGAAGATTGTTTAGCATTGGTAGTGGATTTTTCACTTTGAACCGATCAAGAAGCTTTATCAATCGCCCAGTTCTTGTAGCCGCATTGACGTAGAGCACGTTTTCCAGATGCCTATTTCATGTCTCTATCCGCCTCTTTGGGTTTGTTAATAGAGGCCGCTCTGTGGAATCAATGTTTTTCATCACCACACCAAGTTTCCTGAATGAAGGGGTGGTTGGGAATAAATTGCAATATTGGTCAGTATGTGTTTGTTTTCGATACACCGATACCGACAATGAACGATCCTCTTCGAATTCGGACGCGGCAATCAAGGAAGGCTAACTCATTATTGGACAAACCCTCTTGGGTGAACTTGATATTGTGGTCAATGTTGTTGACGTGGTTGAAGAATGTCAGTTCCTGTGTCTTAATTAATGCCCCATTGTCATCAACATATCGTTACCCACTTAGATGACTAATACCGTGAAGGATGACAAAGCTAAGCGTTCAAAACTTTTCATGTATAGGTTGGAGATGATCGGAAGAAACCGGTGACCCCATACTACATCCATGGGTTGTTTGTAAACTTTGGGCCGCCATAGCTGAAATAAGTATTGTCCAAACAAATTTCCAAAAGAATCACATAAGTGTTAGACCGATAAATCCGTCCGTTCGTGCAAGCTAGAATCCTTTGTCAAAACTTCTCGAACACCATTTCACCGCGTCCACCGGGGGTATGCTAGTGAAGAGGGCTGTGACGTCAAACGATGTTATGGTTTCATCTGGTTCCAGAGAGAGGCCCTTGATTTTTTCTACAAATTCTTTAGAGTTTAAAACATGGTGTTCTGTTTGGCCGACCAGAGGGCTGAGGATCTTGTGCTAAGGTAATTTTGTGATATCGTAGGTGACAGCCGCCGATTACTGTTGACAATGGGCCTCAGGGAACATTATTTTTGTGCACATTGAGCAGACATAAAAGGGCAGGATGGATTCAGCCGTGGGATACCATTTGATGTTTTAGTTTTACATCTATTACACCATCATCCTCAAGTTCCTTAAGCTTGCTTGTGACTTTGTTTTAATTGGACCAGTGGGGTCGCGTTTGAGTGGCGTGTATGTTGGTATCACTCAAAGGTCCTTAGCTTTGAATCGTAATTCTTTAAATTTCAGACAACTTTGCATCTTGCATCTGCCCTTGTCCGCATGAAGTATATGATGTCCTTCTCCTTCTTAGACTATCTAGAGCTCTAATACTCGTTCTTTAGGGAGATTAGTGGGGTGGTGGTGGGGCGTTTTGCACTTAACCAATAACTAGCACTCACACCCGTTTTGTCTGCTGAGCCCTCCGCTTTCCGTATAAGCTCTAATTTACTGTTCTTTATAGCGGATTCAGTGGCTGTGATGAGATCAGTGACTTGAACACGCTTGAAGATACGGCGATTCACCCTTCCTAACAAGCTCCGCTAACTATCATTCAGATTACGATCCGATAGATTCTTGACCTCCCCTCTCTTTCACATTATTGGTGGATTTTTGCTTTTATTCCTCCAATTAGTGTCCGTATTAGTCTTTGTCCGCACGGGAAACCGCCTCAAGCCTGCCTAATTTGACAACTTGGCGAGATTTGGTTAGTTCGTGTTGGGCTAACTGCGCCATGCTCCGTGAACTTGGCGACCCTATTGTATGTTTCCCGGGGGTAAACAGATCAAACAACTCACATGAAATTTCAGATTTCTTGGAATTTAGCTCTTTGATGGTAAGGGTTGATTTGTCTCACCGTATGGAAGCTGTGTCACTTTCGCCTTATCCCTAGATAACGACGTTAACCCAGGAATAAGGGAACCTATCTGGGGTTAACGATTTGTTAATTGGAGATAACAAAGCTGAATCCCGCATAACGCGTCTTATCTGGGTTAACAATCCTTATCTGGAGATAAGAGAGCTTAAACTCTAAATAACAATTCGTTATCGGGGTTAACAAAACCTTCTCTTAGGTTAACAGTCGTTTTTGGGGTTACAAAGCTGAACCAAAAACGATCCTTATCTGGGGTTAACCCAATCCTTATCTAGAGATAACATATCTAAATCTAAATATCGATCGTTATCTGGGGTTAACAATCTTGTGTCGTTCTTTGGGGTTAACAAAGTTGATCCCTAAATAACGATCGTATCTGGAGTAACAATCCTTATCTAGGTTAACAGGAGTTATATGGGGTAACAACTGTAAACCCTAAATATCGATCGTTATCTGGGGTTAACATTCCTTATCTTAGGTTAACAGTCGTTATCTGGGGTTAAACAAAAGTGATCCCTAAATAACGATCTTATCGGGTTAACAATCCTTATCTTGGGTAACAAAGCGGAACCTAACTAACGATGTATCTGGAGTTAACAAACCTTATGTGTCGTTATCTGGGGTTAACAAAGCTGATCCAAATAGCGATCGTTATCTGGGGTTAACAATCCTTATCTTCGGTTAACAGTTGTTATCTGGGGTTACAAACCGGAACCCCTAAATATCGATCGTTATCTGGGGTTAACAATCCGTATCCGGGTTACAAAGCTGAACCCTCATACGATCGTCTATTGGAGTTAACAATCGTATGGGTCGTTATCTGGGGTTAACAAAGATGATCCCTAAATAACGACCGTTATCTGGGGTTACGCAATCCTTATATTAGGTAACGGTCCGTATTTGGGGTTAACAAACCTGAACCATAAATAACGAATAGTTATCTGGGTTTAACAATCCTTATCTGGTTAACAGTTGTGATCTGGGGTTAACAAAGTTGATCCCTAAATAACGATCTTTATCTTGCGGGTAACAATCCTTATTTGGGTTAACAAAGCTTTGTTATTTTGAGTTAACGGATGGTTATTGGGG
The DNA here is from genome assembly GCA_023653785.1 of Ophioderma brevispina. Lineage (NCBI taxonomy): Eukaryota > Metazoa > Echinodermata > Ophiuroidea > Amphilepidida > Ophiodermatidae > Ophioderma > Ophioderma brevispina. The sequence goes on from JAMKCH010019642.1 coordinate 21,635, forward strand.
TTCAGCTTTGTTAACCCAAGATAACGACCGTATTTATGGTTCAGATTTGTATTCCTAGATAAGCTTTGTTAACTCAAGATAAGGACCGGTATTTGGGTTCAGCTCTGTTATCTAGAGATAAGGACCATTATTTAGGGTTCAGATTTGTTATTCGTAGATAAGCGTTGTTAAACCCGAGATAACGATCGTTATTTGGGGTTCAGCTTTTTTACCCAAGATAAGGCCTGTTATTTTGGGGTTCGGCTTTGTAGTCGAGATAAAGATCGTTATTTGGGGTTCAGATGTTTATCTTAGGTTAACCGATATTTTGGGGTCAGCTTTGTTAAACCAGAAACGACAGTTATTTAGGGTTCAGATGTGTTATTCCTAGATAAGCTTTGCTTAACCCCAGATAACGAAAGTCGTTATCTTTGGGTTCCGCTTGTTAACCCAGATAAGCCTGTTTATTGAGTTCAGCTTTGTGGCACTGAGTGAACGGATCTATTTGGGGTTCAGCTTGTTATCTTGAGTTAACGGCCATGATCGTTATTTAGGGTTCAGCTGTGTTAACCCAAGATAACGACCGTTATTTAGGGTTCAGCTTTGCTATCTCAAGAAAGCTTGCTAAATCAGATAGGGATAACGTCGTTATTTGGGGTTCAGCTGTTAACCAAGATAAGACCGTTTGTGGGTTCAGCTTTTGTTATCGTGAGTTAACGAATCGTTATCCCTATTAACGGATCGTTATTGGGGATAACACTCCTTATCTAGGGAATAAGGCGAAAGTGACACACTTGAGCTTTCCCTAACACGCGTTCGTTCAGCAATTTCCGTTCAGTGTTATGAATAATTTTATCCGCGCGAGGTCCTTTGATGTTAGGGAACTCAAAAGTATAATCCGTGGAATAAGTCCGATTGTACAACAACGGAGAGAGACCGTCAATGGTTACGATAACTGGCAATCTTCCTCGCGGTTTTTTCAAGTCCTTAAACTCATTAAGGCAATCCTTGCCGTAATCCTTTCTTTAAATCCAATGATTGAAGTCTACTCCATCACAACCCAGCTGAAAGGATGGTGGTATCACCCGCAACGTCTGTTGCTCCGAGTAAGTGATGAATATTCTGGTGTCATTAATTATTTATACACCCAGATGAAGAGAGTATACACGAACATGTTCAAATCATGATAAGTACGGTTACTGTGGCGATTTTTGAAAATAACTAATTAGTTTTTAGCAATATTCAATGATTAATTTGTTAGCTTTAAATCAGAAGAGAGTTTTTCTAATTCAGATTGCACATGGAAACTAAATTGGAAGATTGGCCAGTGAAAACAATTTACATTTGTACATCGGCTAAGTATAAAGGTGAGTTATCAGATGAAGATGAAATATCATTAATAGTGGTTATGGCCTCCATTTTCTGATTAAAAATATTATTTTCTAAATTTTATTGAGAAGAGATTTCTCACGGGAAAAAGTACTTGTTTTACTATAAAAGAGAGAAAGGGGGAATACCCCTAGTTTGTTTTTTGCTAAGTGCACCTGTTTAGATTGACAATAGGGGAATGGGGAATTCCCCAAGCCAAGAATGCTAAACTTAGAAAACTTGTTTATGCTTTGAGACAAAACATGGTAAGCATCAGGGAATTTCCCCACAAATTATATATGGAAAGTGATGTATTCAGTTTGTTATGCACTGATGCTGTGTAATGTCTATTTTTAGACTGGGATCTTGTGAAGTCAGTATATATTTGAGATTTGAGCTAAGTCTCGCCGTCAGCAATTGCAATCAGCTATACAGTATGGTTTATAGCTAGTTTTATCCTACAATATGTAGATTCATGCTCCACCAACAGTGCCGCGATTTAGATATTTTAAATTCCATGTGAGCAGGAGTCGCTGTAATTATCTACTGTCGTCTTTGAAGCCGAAAAGATGCTGGGATCAAAATAGGATTCCAAATTGTGGACAGATAGGAAATCGTGGTGATATTTGACTGATATAATGTGGAATATTGTCATCGATGGGACTATGTAACCTTGTCGTCTTGAATGCTCGACAAAAGTTACCTTCAGGACTAAGAGATCCAATGGAATATTACCTGAGGATTTATAAGCGTGACTTTGCATGCGGTCATTTTTGAAAGTCTTCGCTGTGAGGACATATCATCGTTGAACGCAACGCTTCATGTGGACATTACTGGAATTCTTGAGGAAATTAAGTATTAACTATTGTGTGTAATTGTGAATTTGATTATGTAAAGGTTTTTTTTGACATACCACATTCTTGAACAAAAATCAAAGATCATTAAAACTGATATATTATATAAAATCAGCTACTTGGCAACAAGGCTCATTTATTTGTGGTTTGAAAGGTATTTCTGACCTTGACGCCTACGAGACGTCCATAAACAGCATTGGGGGCTCGTTTTCCGGGATTTGAATTCAGATAAATTTGGGCCTTATGTTCAGAATTTACACATTAAAAGTGAGAATAAAATTGTAAACATTGTGAACATTTGGCATACAAAATTTTGTGTGTATTACATGTACTACTTTGTAGTTTGGTTCAAGTCACTATTGTATTGTGTTGAGATACTGTACAATCACAATGGAGGTTTAATCCAGAAGAGTTCATCGGGCAAATAACTTGGGAGAAGTTTGATGAGATGTAGAAGCCTGAGTAAGAAAATTGCCAAGCATTAGGATGAAGCAAAACATGCTATGAAGAAAGCAGTCATCAAAATTAATTTGGATTGAAAAATTGTCCAGGAGATGTTTGGGATAGTGCATATTTGGATAGGATAGAAGGGTTCTCGAACAGGGCACAAGTGATGCCGTCAATTGAAAGAGCTCGGAATTCAAAATGGAAAAGAAAAACTGCAAATGCAGCAGAAGAAAAAGGAAATTGGATTAGAAAAGAGAAGTGCCAGATGCAAAAGGCATAAAGAAATGCAACAAAAAGAAATGGAAATGCCAAAATGAATGAAACAGAAATAATAGAATTGCAAAATGAAGAAAGGAAAGGAGATGAAAACAAAAAGAGCTTCAAGCTCAGTAGCGTTAGAAAAATTGGAAAACACACAGGGGGCTAGCCTCATCGACTCTTCCAAGCCCTCTGGTTTTGATTGCGGCGAAAAATATTAGCATGGTTCCAAAAATTTCAGGAACAAGGAAGTAGATAACACTCTTACCTTATTGAGAAAATTGCCAATAGTTAAAATGGCCAAGGAGTCTGGGACCTGGTCTATACAGTCAGTGTTCATTGGTAAACGAGAAATATATTCGGCCATGTATTAGACAGATGTAGTGAATATGACGAGGTTAAGCCGGCAGTGCTCAAAGCAGATGAATTGGTATAAGACAAAATTCAGGTTGTCAGAAAAAGGTGACCCAGACCCACGTGAATTGCCGTGTAAAGGAAACCAAGAGGTGATCCGCTGGCTTCTCTCAAAGAAGTCGGGCAAATTTTTGGTCAACTTAGGGCGTGAGTTAGTTGACGAGTTCAAAACAGTGTCTCATCCGACGATATCAAAACCTCTGGATGAAAACAAAATTGACCAGTTTGCGTGAAGCAGCCGTAAAGGCCGCCGACTATGCTTTGACTCAACAAATTAAGTCATACTAGTAGGCATAGCCAAGAATTACTAGGTACAACAAATAAACAATAAGTCGGGTTCTAACAACGCGTTCATGGTGAGCACTCAGGCGGGGGAAATCCCAGTCAGGTTCCATGAAAAAAGGAGTAAAGGAAGTAATGGTGCTAATCTAAAAACATTGGGATTGGGACCAAATCACCGTTCAATTGCAATCACCTGTAAGAGCCAGGACAACAAGGGCCACGGTGTTGGGAGTTTACATGGCTATTACACCAAAAATGGGAGGAAATGGAGAAAGAAAGCTAAAAGTGAGTCCAAACAAATAGTGTGCAGTATTTGAGGTCAAAAGTTCATTCTTCTGTCAAAACAAGAAACCCCACAAAAAGGAACAATTGGACACAGGAAAAAGTAAGGGATGACTTTCTTTAAGCTTTGTTTTGGAGGGATTTTGTGTCAACTTTCAGGTGATAGTTTAGATCCAAACACCAGTAGAATCATGCGGGAAACATGCTGCGCGCAGTCCATGATATTGAAGATGCACTTCCATTTCCTATTGAGAGTTACACAGGAAATAGTGCATTGAGTAAGGGGATAGGTACTGATTTGTATTAGTGTCACTCTTCCCAAAAGAATTGAAATCAGACTTGGTTTGGAACTGTCACAATTGGTGTTTAGACAAGAACTCCCAGTTAAGGGGGTATCCATGTTTTAGGAATGATTTGGCGGGGGGAAAGTACTCCCAGATCCCACAGTTTTCCAGGTGCCCTGTACAGTGGATTAAATTTGATGAGGGAAAATAGACCATGTTCCCAGAATGTGCAGTAACTATGTCAATGACTAGAAAGCTCACAGGAAAACCGTGAGCAGGTGGTGAGTCCAAATACTCATACATATAGGAAGAGCGTCGAGGATGACTGGTCCCAATTTTAGAGGATTACTTTTCTCTCAAAACTTAGAGGAAATTTGGAGGGTCATCTTCCTCTTCTGGGGGAGACTAAACTTCCCTGTTAGTGAAAATCCAGGCCCTGAGCACAAAACAAAGTGACAGATGGTAAACAATTGAAAATCCAGGCGCTGAGCATGATAGAGTTAGGGACGGTAAAGGAGACCTTTAGCCCTGACAAGCTGGTAAAGAGCAGCACAGTGACCCATCACTTAGGAAGGAAAATTAGGTGAGGGGGATGACGAAACAGGACGCCGAGCAAATTCCTGTTCTGTTTCTACAAGCAAAATGGTGTCCTCATGAGAATGGAGCACCCGATGCACTAGTTAGATGAAGAATGAAGGTTGGCATACAAATGGTAGCTGCCAAAGTATTACCATAGGGACGTAGATAGGCATCGACACATGTAGTCCCATGCCAGGACACTTAGGTGTGGAGGAAAAACAAGGACAGAATTAGGAGTCATTTTTTGGTGGACCTCCACTCAGAAAAGATGTGTCTGATTATGTAAGAATGCCCACATGGTCCCAAATGGTGGGTCAGCCTAATACAAAAAAATCCTACTGCTCCCTTGCAACCTACCGGAATTTCCCAGTACAGTTCCCGATACCACACAGAATCCCAGGGGGCCCTAGAAAGGTACCACCAACATTGACTGAAAACAATGATCAACTATTGTTTGAATTTGAGAGGAATTGGGATGGGAGTTCATCTCTGTTAGTTGCTACCAGGGAGGCTTTACAAGAGTCATTAGGATTTAGTCCATTGGAGTTGGTGTTTGGTCACAAGTACGGGGACCATTGGAACTACTGAAAGAAAAAGTGGTTGTGTTGAAAATCCTTGATTTGAATTTGTTAGACTATGTGTCTCATTTCAGACCAGGCTCAAAAGAGGCCACAGAAATGCCAAACAAATCTCAAAGAGCCAGGCCAAAATGAAAACATGGTATGACAAAGAAGCCAGGAAAGAGTATTCAAACCAAGGGACCAGTTTTGGCACTGTTTCCAATACAAGGGCATCCTTTGCAAGCCAAATATTCTGGACCATATAGATTGAGAAAACAAAGGGGAGACCTTGGAATATGGTGATCAAAAACACCAGGTAGACGTAATAAAAGTAGACAATTATGTCAATACATATACTCAAAGAGTATAATGAAAGAGATGAGAATGTTTTAAGCCTGCGATGTGTTGTGTCATCCCGATTACGTGAGGAGTGGTACAATATGACACCACAGGAGTCTGTACCTGGAACAGCAAGCACGTAATTAAGAAAATGATTATGGGGTCAAATGCAAAATTATGACATGACTTGCCAATTTTAGTACAAGAAACTAGGTCATCTCCCCAGAGAATTCAGCAAGGTGAATTGAAAGGTGTTAATTATGAGTGGGAGGGAGAACATTATTTTCCTGATGTACCTAGTGAGACACATGTCATAAACCCATGACATTGACGTAGTGACTCCTAGCTGGTCAAGCAACATACTTATAGGGTGAATCCAATCAAGTTGCAACATATCAGGCATGAGGTGACAAATAAATGTTAGACAATGGAATAGGAGAGCAAAGCAATAGTGAATGGAGTTCCCAATGTATTCTGGTTCCAAACCTGTTGGTTCATTTCGTTTTGTACAGATTTTCCAGTCAACCTCTGTTCCAAAAACCGACTAATATTCCGATCCCTCGGATTGATGCTGCATAGATCGAGTTGAAATGCCAAATTTGTTAGCCAAATTTGGATTTGGTGAAGGGGAGTGGAAAAGGGAAAACCATAGGAAAGGGAAAAACAGAAATTTTCAGAAGGGTGGACAGCACGATGGCCTATAACAATACAAAACAATGGCCATTTGCTCTCAAAAATTCTGCCGCAACATTTCAGAGATTAGTGAACAGAGTAGTAAGTAGTCGAGACATAGAAAATTGTGAAAGCCTTATGTCGATGATCTCCTTGTGTTACGGAAAATGGGAAGAACACATGAGACAGCTTCATCAGTTGTTTGAGAAATTATCCCAGGCAGGTTTAACTGTGAATTGGTTGAAAGTGGACAAAGTGAAGTTTGCCATGCAAATGGTCACATACTGAGGGCATGTGTAGGACAAGGGCAAATAGGCCAATCACTGCACAAAGTTGATGAAGCAATTGAGAAAATTCCCCACACCACAAAGCAAAAGGATCTCATGAGATTCTTAGGTATGTCGGGTATTACAGGAAAATCTGTCCAAATTACAGAAATTGCCTGTCCGCTGACCAACCTTCTGAAGAAAAACGCAATAATTTGTTGTGGTCAGAGCAATGCCAAAAAGCGTTTGAGGGAAAATCAAAGTCAATTTTGATGAATGCGCCAGTTTTGATTTGCGCCAGACTTTCAGAACAATTCAGGTTGGCAGTTGATGCCAGTGATGTAGGCTGTGGTGGATTCTCATGCAAGCAGCTGAAAATGATGTGTAGATCATCCTGTATTGTTATTTATCAAAAGACGTTTGCAAACATCAGAAAAAAAAAAAAATACTCAAACATTGAGAAAGAATGTCTTGCATTGCTACTGTCATTGAAAAATTTTGAAGTGGTACTTGAGTACAACAGGGCACCCAGTTCTAGTGTACACGATCACATCGTTGACTTTATCCACAAGAGGAAAAACAGAAATCCAGAGACTTGTCAGGTGGAGTTAACTCTACAAGAATACCATCTGGACATAAGACATACAAAGGAAAAGAAAATTGTCTTGGCAGATGCCTTGTCAGAGGCTGATGGTAATATTGAATGAAGGCAGCAATGCAAAGCAACATTATAATAAAAAGTGGAAAATTTGCACTGGGTAACTGTATGTAAAATAAACCACAAAATGGTTAAAGGTATTATAAAGGCAGCTTTGAAATTTAATTTCATTCAAATTTCTTTTTAAGGGGAGGATGTTATATGGCCCTCCATTTCTGATTAAAAAATATTATTTTCTCAATTTATCTGAGAAGAGATTTCTCACGGGATAAGTACTGTTTTACTATAAAAGAGAGAAAGGGGGAATACCCCTAGTTTGTTGCTAAGTGCACCTGTTTAGATTGCCAAATAGGGGAAGTGGGGAAGTCCCCAGGATGATAAACTTAGAAACTTGTTATGCTTTGAGACAAAAACATTGTAAGATAGGGAATTTCCCCACAAAAGTTATATATGGAAAGTGAATGTTATTCAGGTTATGTTTATGCAGGATGCTGTTGTAATGTATATTTTAGACTGGGATCTTTGTGAAGTCAGTATATATTGAGATTTGTAGTAAGTCTCGCAGTCAGCAGTTGCAATCAGCTTACAGTATGGTTTCTAGCTAGTTTTACTACAATAATGGTTTAGATTCATGCTCCCACACAGTGCCAGGATTTATTATATTTTAACATCCAGGTGAGCAGGTGCTGTAATTATTCTTATGTCGTCTTTGAAGCCGAAAGTGCTGGGGGAATCAAATAGGATTCCAAATTGTGGACAGATAGATAATCACCACGATTTTCTTGGGACTGATATTACTGTGGAATATTGTCGTCGAGGGACTTATGTGTCCTTGTCGTCTTGAACTGCAAACAAAAGTTACCTTCATGATGAGACGATTCCAATGGAATATCACCTGAGGATTTATAAGGCGTGCCTTTGCATGCTGTCATTTTTGAAGTCTTCTCTGTTAGGACATATCATCGGTGAACTGCACGCTTTTGTGGGAAATTACGGGAATTCTTGCAGGACATAAGTATTAACTAATTGTGTGTATTGTGTAATTTTGGATTTATGTAAGGTTTTTTGGAACATACCAAATATTAAATAAACCAATCAAAGATAATAAAAAACTGTTATATTATATAAAATTTCAGATCACTTGGAACCAAGCTCATTTATTTGTGTTTGAAAGTTAATTCTGACCTTTGCGCCTACGAGACGTTAACAATAGTAAGGATGATCGCAATGGGCCTAAAACAGAGCCCTGTGGCACGCCACCATTAACATTACGGTCGATGAATTATGGACCATTAATACAAAACATTAAAAGACCCGATTATCTTAGTTTCGTTCATGAAACAGTTGAATCAGGCCACATATTTCCTTTTTATGCCACCTCTCCCACCTAATCGACGCTGTCAAAACTTTTCTTCTGTGTGACATGATGGGTTTGAATCTACTATAAATCATGGGGACCGTTTGGGTATTGCTTTTTGTCAAGCTAAAGGCACTATCAGATTGCCTAAATCAAGAAGATTGAAAAAAAATCATCCAAAATCAGCTTTTGAAGTCGATGAAACAAGTGTAGCTATCGTAACTTGCACTGCAAGTGTTATTAAAGGTCCGGAAATGCCAATAGAACTATGGGTGTCTACAAGGAGGGACGAGACGGAAAGCATTCAATATTTGGGTTTGGGGGATGACATCATTAGAGACTATAGAGAGAGTATAGAAAATTACAGGGACTGGGGTGAACTTTTCAGACACGGACTGAAATGAAAATCAATAGTTTCACGTATGATGTCACTGGTAGTGTTTCTTTTTGTGGCCCTGTTTATTGGAATGAATGCCCCATAAAGATTGGAGTAGGTTTATATCTCATTCCGTTGCCGAAGGGGACCCCACGTACACGAAAAGTAATCGATTTCGTGTCTTTTGAGCACTGCGTTTTCTTCCATTTAAGTATTTTGAGTTGACAAAATAGCTTATATGAATTCTACAGATTTATCTTTCACTTTTACGCAATCCTAAAATTTCAGAATATTGATATTCTTCCAGGCTGAAAAACACTGATAGTTTCTTTTCCCGGGGGGGGGGGGGGGGGCATGACATGGAAAGAGGGGTTTTACGGTCTGGCGCCCTTACGCCCCTCTCGCGTCTCTCCCGCCTACCAGACCCAGTGACATGCACAATTCAGTTCTAAGGTCCCCTTTTCAGAAAATTTTTGCTCAGAAGCTGATATATTACAAAATTCAGCTCCCAGCCTGCAAATTTCTCAAAATTTCAGAGTACCAAGCCCCTACTTTCGGAGACAAAATCCGGTCCCAAGCCCAAGTTCGGAAATCGGGGTGGGTGGCGGGGCGACGGCGGGGCGGGGGGCGGTGGGTGGGGGCCTGCACACCCTACTGAAAAAAAGTTGAGTACCCCCCCGGGGTTGCTTTACGGCTTATTTCATTAAGTTATAAGTATATGAAAGACATAATTATAAATACAAAAAAAACCCATACGGATATTGTGCAACAATTTGAAATGAAACGGGTACGGTAATATGAGTTAGTTAAGTTCAACATTTATATTGAACAAAAGCCAAAGGTGTACAACATATCCGCCATTCATAAAACTGATTTAATAATAAATAAATAGTTCTTAATGTCCCTTTTGTCTATTTTACTCCAGCTTACAAATACAGGATTACAGTATGGCATCGAAATCAAAACTTCTGGTGATATGTTCCCCACCGCTATATCTCTACAATCGAAATCAGCTGTAGTATGGAATGTTAACTTACAGACTGGACATCTACTACATACGTTCAGGAACGTATGAAGAGCAGAAGTATATGTAAACAGATCACTTGACTGGATGGCGCCACAAAAGCAGAACTAATCCTCTATAGTCCTGATGAAGAAAGAAATCTATCAAATAACTTACAACAGTAGCGTTACTTTCTTCCGAAAGATTCCAAGGACCCTAGGCACTTGGTACACAAATTTACGGGTGTGGAAAGAATTGGGCGTTGCACGGTGTATGTTACAGGACAGTTAATGGCGAAGAATTCTAGGGTTACTACACAGACTACCTTATAAGAGTTGACTGTTTGGTCTCCACCGTACAAACCAATCATAGATTGGTTTCTAATCGCCTGGGTCTCTATAAAACGTACATCAGCATGGGTGTAAAAATTGACTCAGTTAGTATGGAGTCCAGTTGAAGACAGAAGCCCTTGGCCGGTTTTATTGGATTTCTCTGCCAGTTTCTCCTGATGCCTCTTACGTTCATTCTTCTTGCGAAAATCTTAAAGTTATGATATTTCACAGCCATCGGTTTAATCACAGAGGAAGCAGCTCCTGGAGGCGGGGCGAGTTTAACGTTCTGAAGTGTTCTTTTTGGGCTGGATTTTGTACTAAGTTTGACAATGACGACATGATCCTGCCTGTTGCAATTGCTACTATGCCATTTAAATTTATGGATTTATGGAACTCGTTCTGAACGAGAATTGTGCGTGATTATCCTACCTTAGCATCTTGATCATGCAGCTTGGGTTGATGTTGATTCCTGTTTGCCGGGAAATGGCAATCGGCTACTTTCCCATGCCAAAATTGGAAAGTATTTGGAAAAGGCTTGACAAACGCTTAGCCATTACAATGATTCTTCTTGCTACTGGAACTAGGTTATCCGGTGAAATACTACGCTTTTCTGGTTGGGTGGAAACGCTACCTGGCTGTAACTATTCTAACTTTATGGGGCTGCTCTCGGACTATATATCTCTCTAGTATGGCGACTTAGTACTAACAAGCCGCCGCAAACAGTTGCCTTAGAGACAGCTTACAAAAACGGCTCTTGCAAACCAAAATGTTAGCTTAGTTCCGACCTCCTGAAAAAAGATTTATGTCGCGCGTTCCACTATTGAGCGTCCATGCTGTTTCTTGGACAATGTCTCCTTATCTCCACGATAAAAGCCATCTACGACATTGCAAACAGGGAAATAGAGCGGACGACAAACTGAAAACGAAGAAGAGGAAAACCCGTATGAAGATTCAAACAAATGCCTAATGCTATTGAGATAAGGGAAGGAAATGATAACAAAGCTTATGATTATTATAACCCAGAACCGGAAAAGAATTTCACTGAAGCGGAAACATCGGCACCAGACAGAGGACCTAAAAACCGGGCTGTTTACATACACTTGAATATTAGTAAGAATAGATATCACTGTACAGCTCATTAATTTTAACTATAAACATGTAGCATGATTTATTACTCTTCTTCCTAAACAAGGCGGTCCTCGAACACAACTCTCGCAAGCTTTCACCCATAGTAATAAAGACCAAAAGAACACCTTGCAAAACCCTCTATTCAAGCCTCACGTAGTATGAGCTGGGTTGGATCTGGATCGTATTGGTACGTGGCGACGGTCACTCAGAAACAAATTCCATGTAAAAGCCAGGGTAGAAGGGTTAGAAGCCGAAATGGCCACTTAAAGTTGCTGCTAAATGTAGAGTGCCTAATATAAGTAGTAACTGGGTTTTAAATGAGTTATTGAATTGATTGAGATGATGCTATCTATCTGGTAACTATTCCAATCTTAGAAGTTTTATGGGAACAAAGAGAGTACTTGTGGGCATCAGTTTGGCAGAATGGCTGTCGCAACTGAAGACTGTGCCATGATGAGCGCCTTGACTCTAGTAGGGCTGGGTTTCAAACAGTGGAGCTTTGGTACTGGCGATTCACCCATGGGTACCTGCTTCATATCAGGATGGGCAAAAAAAAAACGCGATGCTTCGCGGTGTTGTTGCAGGTAATCCCAACCCAGGTCATTAATGGAAGACCACTGCTTCCCTGTTAATGTTATAATTGGCGAACAACGATCGTGCAGCACGCCTCTGCGCCATCTCAAGCGTTTGAATAATTTAGCTTCATAGGGGTCGCAGACTGCTGACCATTACCCTATGCTGGTCGAACTAATTAATTCCAGATAAGCGTTGTCTTTTGCTGCTCTTAGCACTTTCTAAGGTTTTTTCGTCTCAGCATCCAAGAATTTTGGTTGGCCTTCTTCACCCTATGATCTAACTGATCGTTCCCATTTTCATTTGTGAGAAAGATACACTCCAAGATATCGCACTGCTTCTTCTGAGCAATTTTGTTTTGAAATGGTTTTTTTTTTTTTTTAATTTTTTAGTTTTTTGAAAATTTCAAAGGCCCTTCAATCTGCCCACTTGATCTTTGAACCCAATTATAATTAACACAGAAGATGCCATGATTATATTTCATGTAGCAAAGGAAATTTCGCATATCTGATTTACCGTAATTACGCATAGACCCCATTTAATTAGCTCTTTTGTATACCTAACCCAGCTTAAACGGAGGTTTGACCAAATTGGTACCCTGAGAAGTGGCAAAAACGGATCCATACTCAGTATGCCATGGCCTACACAAAACGCATGATAACAGGTCTGAATGGTAGCTAAACCGGGTAGGGGCAATCAAGATTATACAGGGGTCCAAAATGTTAAATGCTCCAATCGTATTGAAAAGCACACCATGTCCTTCGTCGGATCAATAGGATTTCAAAAAGGTCTGTTTGGACTATCTACAGTGTACTGTTTCACAGATACAGAGTAAAAACATGCCAACATAGTAAAAAAATCGATTATTGTTATGATTTGATGTATCAGGAGTCCTAAATTAAGGTAGCTCTGACATCGGTAGGAAATGGGCGAGTCATTTCGCCTGGACTAAAAATGATTAATATATAAGGAATAGTTTGCAATTATCTGTAATGGCGCGCGATCTGTGGCCAAAACATAATCAAGGGTCAAAAGAATAATGGACGTTGACATTGTTGATACTCTGATTTGTAACCAAACTGTATGGTAGTGGTGATGACGTCTCGTCGGGTCAAAGGTCAGAAATACAGTTCAAACACAAATTAATGAGCCTTGTGCACAAGTGATCAAATATTATACAATATAACAGATTTAATGATTTGTAATTGGTTCAAAATTGGTATGTCAAAACAACAGTACATAAAAATTACAATGATTTGAGATTTACTTAATTGTAAACAAGGAATGTCCACTAATCTCCATAAGAAGCGTTACCAGTTCAACGATGATAGGTCCTCCAGCGAAGACTTCAAAAATGGCAGCATGCAAAGTCACGCTTATAAATCCTCAGGATATATTCCATTGGAATGCTTCTCAGTCCTGAAGATACCTTTGTCCAGCAGTTCAAGACGACAAGGTTACCTAAGTCCCTCGACGACAATATTCCACAGTATAGTCCAAGATAATCACCACGCATTTCTATTTGTCCACAATTGGAATCCTATTTGGTCCCAGAACTTTCGGCTTCAAAGACGACAGTAGAATTATTCGGCACTCTGCTCAGATGGAATTAAAATATAATAAATCCTGGCACGGTGTGGAGCATCAATCTACCGTTATTGTAGATAAAATTAGCCTATAACAATACTGTATAGCTGATTGACAACTGCTGACGAATCTTCTGGCCAAGTTCTTCTTCATATATACACAATATTTCATAAAGATCCCAAGTCTTAAAATAGACATTACAACAGCATCATGCATAAAACATAACCTTTGCACTGGTGACCAATGCAATCCCCCATAAATTACATCACTGAATCACATCACGTTCATAATAACTTTGTGGGGGATCTTATTGGTTTTTCTGGTTTTCGGGTGTTTTTTGTTCTTTTTTGTATTTTTTTTTGTTTGTTTGTTTTGTTGTTTTGTTTTTTTCTTTTTTTTTTTTTTTTTTTTTTTTTGTTAAATTGCAATTTTACATGATCTTAACAATGTATTTGATCTTAAAGCATACACAAGTGGACTCAGTACTAAGTTTACATCTGGGGAATTCCACACTTCCACTATTTTGCAATCTAAACAGGATGCATTAGACAAAACAAACTAGGGGTATTCCCCTTTCTCTCTTTTTCGTAAACAAGTACTTTTGGTGAGACATCTTTTCTCAAATAAAATTGAGAAAATAATATGTTTAATCAGAAAAAGGAAGGCCATATAAAATCCTCCCCTTAAAAAGAAAATTTGAATGAAATGAAAATTTTCCAAAATTGGCTTTATACCTTTAACCATTTTGTGGTTATTTTTAAATACGTTTACACGGTGCAAATTTTAACTTTTATAATGTTATTGCATTGCTGCTTCAGTCTATATTACCTAAAAGTTGTATATC
>JAMKCH010019643.1:0-21459 GCA_023653785.1 Ophioderma brevispina
AAAAGCATGGCAATGAAAGGTAGCACCAAAACCAGTGAAAGACTTGTGTAAAATATATGTGATTTGTAATTCGTTCCTCAATTTCAGTAATTGTGTCTAGTTTTAGTGCATTTAACCACAGCAGGCAAGTATTCTAAAAAAAACAAAACAAGGGGGGGGGAAAATGATGAAGAGGAAAGTAGGTTTATGGGAATATACATCCAAACTAGTATTTGGGAGGGGGGAAATTCTACCTTACAGCTATGCCAATGGAAGATGTGATATATAAGGCACAACTTTGGGCAAAGAATACAGGCATTTAAATCAATGAAAATAAAATAAGATTAGCTCTTGCTATGAAAAATAGGCCTTGGACCTTAACCCCGGTGGGCTCACTCAACCATACCAATATTGACCGCTGAATCGTTACACAAATCGCGACGAAAAAGGGGTCATTTTGAGGAATGTCCGCGGACAAAATTGTCCGTGACTTAGGAAAAAAGGGGGTGTTTTTATCGCCTTAATGTCCGCGGATCATTAAAAAAAAGGGGTCTTGTGGTTATAGGCCACCGCTTCCCGGGTCGGTATCATTTTGCCAGATCCCACAGGAAAGATCACCAAATAAATCCACAAGAAAAAAAATAGTTAATCCGGGAATATATCCACATCGTTACGTCATCCGTGCTGCCTCTTTCTTCCGTTCTGTACAGTGCCGTAGCCGTAGATCCCGTAGATACGTCGGAGGTGTTTGAGGAAATTTTAGAATCGCCACGGGTTGTCTCTGCATTACAGCAGGCTCGTTTTTTAGCCTAATGTGGCTGTGTCCCTCTTTCACGCACGATGCATCGTTGGGAGCAAAGAGACGTGAAGCAGTCGTCGCGTAGCTTGTGCGTGTTGTGACGAGGATTCAATTTCAAATGTGCTAAAATGGCTCCTGATCATTAGAGCTGGAATATTAAACCAAGAGGAGAATGAGGTAGTTATGGAATTATAGCCCCAAGCCCGAACCGTTTTCTTTCACACACAGCGCGCCTTGGTTGTTGCTGCGTAAGCAGCGTTGTGTCGTCACTGTGAGGCGCAAGCACACGCATATAAGAATTTTGCGTCACGCGAGGTTACAGTGTTGCATTTCCCAGTGTTCATTGTCTGATCGCGATTGTTTTCTGCCAATGATATTGCGAACAAACCAATCGATTGAAGAAACCCTGCCTCTAAAAAGATTCCAGCATCCCTAATGCACAAAAAAAGTCTACCATGACCCCTGTTAATTTTGCTTAGGGAAAAGAGATAATTGGAGTCCGTGAGGATAGGCATGTTTTTTTGGCATCAGTTGTTGTTTGTTGTTTTCACTCACTAAGGGTGATCGAACTGGTTAAATTACTCGCGTTTTTTTGTCTCAAATTGCATAAGGATTTCACAATACGACGATAGGTAAACCAAATATTGGGGTTGCCCAAAAAAACTATGTTATGTTAATGAAGTGCGTATGCTCATATAATACTTGGGCACCTAGATTTGGTTACGCGTTTCGGGGGAGAATCTTCGGGTCTGGGTTATTTTACGTCCTTGCTCCTGATCATATAAAGGGACTCTAGCAGGAAATGTCAAACAAATGCTTGGAGTGTGAGGATTTTTTATTAGAATTCAGGGTCAATAAAATGCGCATACTGTGACCATCCACCTGGAGTGCACATCCGAGTACAAGGAGTTTAGAATTTCTTTGTAACTAGTTTTGATCTCGAATTTCGTGCATTGTGACAATGAACAGTGCCATGACTCATGTGTCTGGTTGTTGAATTCGTCAGTTTTGGAACTCATGGTGAAAAGTACCTGGGGTTCGTCCGCGAAACTCAGTCGTAAATCTAAGGTGAATACTATGTCCATGCCTGAGTGGATCATCAAACTTATCCAAAGCACTGTGTAAATGGTATGAAAAGGTTTATTATGTGGACATTACGCATGAGTTAGTATACACGTTCGGGTTACGCATGGGTCGCGAACGGGACCCAGGGTATTCCGCTTGAGGCCAAAGGATGAAGCTTATAAAACCAGAATTCATAGGGATTATAGTAAAATAGGTTGCAAATAGAAATCATTAATCGTCTTCCCACGCAGCGATGTTTTAGCACTGTTAGCACTGTAATTACACAGGGACAGGGTTCACAGAAATATTTGTATGTCTTATACAAACACCAGTGTGTATCCCTAAGTGATATACAAGGGGTACTACGGTGGCGAGTTATTGATCCTTGTTTAATTGCTAAAAACATGTATAAAAGCCTCATCCTTAAAATGTTGAAATTAGGGGTAAATTGTAAATTGTTTCCCGGAATCTTAAAAATTAGGGGGTAAATTTGAAAGGTGTCCTCGGATCTTAAAAAAGGGGTGTTTCAAAGTACAATTTTGTTCCTTGTTTTGGAGTAAGAAAGGGGGGTAAAATAATTATTGATCGTGAAAGTGACCGAGAAAGGGGGTAATTGTACTTCTGTAACGGTCATGCGCGGCCCCCCTGCCAGGGGAGTGAGCCCACGGGGACTTAACAACCCTGTGGCCCAAAACCTCCGCATTTACCTCATGCATGCAAAGCACATCAACGCCGGATCCGCGGATGATGCTAGATTTATTAAGTTTATAGGATATCTATACATCTCTACGTAAATTATATGCACTTATCACTATTAGGGTAAATTAAGTTAGTGAAAGATAACCTTTAAATTCAGTTACAGCTATTACAGGTGCATTGTGCATGAGAGATGGCTTTTTATGCCACTGTTGTTGGTTGATGATTTACACTAGTGAGTTTTAAAAAATCCGTGAAAGACAAGCAGAGCACAATATTTCAAAACTAATAGCGAGACCACTATCTTTGGTATCATGCGAAATATTATGCTTTGAGAATCTGACTTGAATATAAAGAAAAGTACCTTAACTCAGTCATGGACTGAGTGATAAAGACTAGTCTTCCAAATTACTTCCAAGTCAGTATTCTCTCCTTTTGGACTCTAAATACTGTCGAAATCTTGCGACGCCAGTCTCATTAATTCTCTGCGTGCAGCACAGTCTTTACTGTTTATCAATTCTTGAAAATGTTCCTCATTTAAGCTCCAAAATCGAGAATTTCTAGTCTTGGCCACCACGACGTTCGCTTGTTTTTCGCGTATTTTGGTGCCGTCTGCTAATCGATTGATTTGACCCAAAAAAAATAGACCATGTTAAGGAAGTCTTGACTGAAATCTTGTGACCCCTACATATGATGTCTACATGCTGTGACAATCATTGTGAAACCCATAGACAACAACGCTGTAATTTGATGCAGAGACCTCCATGCCATTCAAGTGACATTGGATGCCAATATCACTTTCGAGACTCCAGCAAGTGACGGACACACAAAATTATTGTTTTTACAAAAATGTGTAGAAAGTATAGGACAGAAGATTCTCAAAGCATAATAATGGTTGAAACTGGATTTTTGACTGACACAAAAGTTTGACATAACTTTAATATCTGGACAGAGAAGCAGGCAGAGAGAGACACAATGAGTGACTGGTTAGTGTCTCCATGAACATTTCAAGGATATAGTGCAAGAAGGACCCATCTGCAATAGCTGCCATTTGTTGCTTAAGGTTTGTACTGGTACTTGAGACAGTAATCTAACACTTGGCAGCTATTGCAGACGGGGTCTTCTTGTTCTAAATCCTCAAATTTTATTCAGGCGATACAAGAAACAAAGTCCAAATTTTTCTTGCTTTCAAAAGTGATTCTTAGTGATTCTTAATGCCACTTTTAAAAGAATTAACATGTAAACATCTAAAACTTCACCAGCAAGGCACTAAAAAAATTAAAGTATTATCTACTTTTATCCCCCCCCAAAAAAAAATATAAATAAAAAAGAATGTAGATCTTAGTAATTTTGATTTCATATCTGACACATAATCCAGAGGGACATGAAGTTCCCATGATAGTTAAATACAACTTCCACGGTGAACTCCCACATTAGATACACAGGATGTAATAGGTCAAAGCAATGCAACTAACTTTCAACAGTCAAGTAAAACACTTATAGAGATTCTATTTTAAGCCTTAAATTGTGTAATTTTCCATAGAGTATACCAAAGAAGGATGACGAGCTGTAAAGCACTCACAAACATTTTTAAGAATATCACAGCAGCATGTTCATGCATCAGGAAATGGAGGAAGCAGGATCCGATTAAGGGAACAAACCAAAATTTCAATGAAATCTAACAACCATAACTAGTTTTGTGGGCTGACCTCCCTTTCCTGCTCTAACATAACCACAAGACAAGCAAAACATTACAACAACAACAATAACAATAATAATAATAATAAAATAATAATAATGTAATAATAATTAATAATAATAATAATACCCTTGATTTATAACACCCATGTATCTGCCCTATGGGGTGCTCAATGTGCGATTGCCAATATTATTACACGTACTGCAGTTGCAATCATTTGCTTCATCTGTGGCAGCAGGCTAGGTGCATAAGTTATAATAAAATCTCAATTCCCTTGGCACAGTTCAGTACCTTCCATTCACCAGTGTATTTAGAAAATACAAGGTCAGTTCATGCGGAATTCAGTGAAGCAGCCAGACGTTGTACGCATCTCTGGCTGGATCATATTTGAGAATCACTGTGTTTGGACACGATAAGAAGAAGAAGTTCATGTCAATGTATGTACAAGTACAACCCACTGAACTGTGTCCTTGGTGGATGAGCATATTCTAACTCATAGTGTCATGGCCAAGGATATAGGCATGTTGGCCACATCAGGGTTTGAACTCACCACTTCAATAATCTAATGATCACAAGTCCTACACTTTTCCATTGAACACATGCTTCTGCTAATGCAGTTAGACCTCATTAATCTCTTGGCTTGTTTTTCTAAAATATTTTTCATGTTTAAAATTATGATATAACCATATGGTCATATTTGTCTAAAAATGTAAATTACAACTGCACTTACTTGTTGCTTTGATAATCTGTGTTGTGGACGACGATCCCACACCAACGGCCTCAAGGTTGAATGCGTACCTGGCACCGGGGATGAGATTGGTCAGTGATAGGTTTTGTTGCCACAATGGAAGGATGGTCTCAAAGTGGGATGCATTGCCAGAGGAAGTAGAATTATTTGGTATGATAGAATAAGTGAAATTGAAGTACTCAAAGAGGACAGGCTGGCTGAAGCCCCAGTTGATGCCTATACTGGTGTGATTGGTGAAGGTGAAATCTAACCTGGGTTTTATAAGATCTGAAAATAGCAAACAAAGAAAGTGTGAAATTATTACTGTTATTATGCTTTGCATGCAGTTTATGTCACAGAGTCACTTGCAAGAATTGCAATTTCAACAATGTAACTCCTCAACAATGCAGGAATTCAACCATTCCCCAACTTTCATTTGAATTACCAGGGGCGGATCCAGGATTTGAAAAACGTTAAAATTACCGGGGGCTGAAAGGCTAAACTTGTCCAAAATGGGCTGATTTTGCAACATTTTGCAGAATTACCGGGAGGCACGCGCCCCTCTGCCCCCTCCATGGATCCGCGCCTGATTACATATCTTCCACCAGGTGAAAGAAGAGTAACAAGATATCTATCAGAGCCAAGAAATGACCGAGAAACGTAAAAGCAAAAATTAAAAACAAACACCTTTTCACTCTTTCAATTTCCTCAGTTCTAATTTGAAAAGAAGGAGCTGGTTTGGAAAAAAATCAAAAGTAAACATTTACATAGAACTTTTTTGAAGAACATTTTCTAAAGTCACAAAGATTGTTTAATACCCTAGCTTGCCTTATACTTTTTATGGTTGCAAAATGAAGGTTGTTGGAAAGGCAAGCTAAAATTAAAGGTACTTGTTCATTTATGTCTATTGTGTTCTTTATTTGATGCGAGAGTCTGTCACTTGCACATATGCCATATCAAGTACAGTGAGAAACAAACTTGTGGCTTTGATGGTAGAAGAAATAATGCATATTGCAAAGTCCTATTCACTATTCAATAATTGTGTTAATTTTGATTGTTAACCATTAAACAGTGTTTTTATGTTTATATCTTTGAAATTAAATGGATTTGAGAGCTCAATTTCAGGACGACAATGAGAAAAATAAGGCCTTTCATCTGATATCAAAATCAATACTTCTTCCGGCTAAATCGGAGGGGGGTCCCCAAAGACAATCAGAACACGCACCTTTAAATATATTTTTTTTAAGTTATGATACCGGAGAAAGTTGTTGAGAAAGCTTGAGAACCTGAGCACAAATTTGTTCTTCAAAAGATTGGGCATCAAGATCACCTTTAAAATATTATAGATCATAACTAACTTGAACATGTTGAATATCTTAGTCCAATGTCAACAGAAGGACTGAATGATTGTGGGAAGTGACTGTTGATGTTGACATGTGCACATTTTATCCTGAAGCTCAGAACTGGCAAATATGGCTGAGCTTCATAAGGGTCATTGGTAATCATCAGTTGTGACTTGATTCAACTTGAGAAAGAGAGACTTTCCCACAGTTCCTATCAAACCTGCTTCCCAATAAATTATTTATGTTACGGTGAGCTGAGCCTTCACCATTGTGGTACAAAGGATTGAGTGGCAAATAATGTTTGGCACAAGCAATATTTTTTTTTTTAGTATGAATATTTTCCCTTTTGATGAAAATATAACTTGAGTGATACATTATACTTGCACAGAGTATTGCTATTTGCACAAAGATTGCCCGCTCGTTAGCATGGGCTTCAGCCTCGACACGCACCTTTGTGGACAAAACTTTCAGGGTCTTTGAGAAGCTAAAAATATCAAGAGTATTTTCTTGTGGAAGAGTGGTATACAGTAGAACCTATACATTCTAACACCATCTACAGGGACAAGCAATGTGTCTTCTGTTTGGATACATTTCAAATATAGAGTGGCATCTGCATTTTAACACAAAAGTCAATTAAAAAAGTAATGGCAGAGTAGAAAAGAAAACTATGTGGAAGTGTGTGAAAAGATGGAAAATGGCATACAAATGTTACAATTAATATGAACACTTCCCCTTTGCAGCCTAGTCAGTCCACAAAGCTACAAAAGCTGAAGGTAAATGGCCATAATACAAAGACGTAAAAGCAAAATATTGACCGATGCTGTGGTCAATACAACAGATTCAAATAAGTTGAAAATTAGAGACGGGTTAAAACACCTGACAGGTGTGTAACCAATTACAAAGAAGTAACCAAACAAATAGAATATTTTACGCAAAGAAATTTTATTCTGCTAAAAAAACCACTTGTCTCACTTTAAAGGTCATCATATGTTATGCCGGAGGGTTGGTGGGGGTTTTAAACCCTTATGCTGATATTCTGAAAGGAATCTAACTTAGACAGGTTTTTTTTAAACCAGGGTAGTCCTACATGAGTGGACCTTTTTCTTTCAAATACTCCAAAGGGTAACGTAATCCACTCAATCTATGAAAAACAGACCAGGTACACCTGACCAAAATTGCTACATAAGGTTTTCTTGCTGTAACTAGCAGTAAAAAGATTCTCACAAACAACATATACAAAAAGGTTAGAAAAAGGAAGCCGGGCAAGACTGCTAATTTGTTAATCTTACGTGGACGTTATACGCCCATATTTTGACAAAGGTATATAGGTCATAAATTGCATGTTTAGGGAGATTGTCCATTTTTCTGTTAGTATTTTAAACATTTGCTGGTTATGCCTGCAAGGTGTTGTAGCACTTGCAATTGAGATGTTATAAGTGGAAAGTGGTGGTCATTATTTAAGATGCCCGCAATTTCCCGGCAAAAATTTAATTTTTGCATCTAGATATTGTCAGACGACAATAGGATGGGGAAGACCTTTATTTAGCAAATTATTATTAGAGGGTATTTATTCAAAACATATTGGGACAACTGGTGCCGGGGGGAGGGGGGAACTCCATAGTCGAAGTAAGGGTATATGTGCCTCGGCCAGGTTGAAAATAGGGTTCCTTCCGGGTCCTTTATAATAAAATGTAACCACAAAAATAAGGGGTCCATTTGGTAGAGACAAGCTGAATAAAAAATGGGGATCAAGTATAAAACTTTAAGGGGCCAATGATGTAAAAACCTGAAGTTAAAATAGGAAGGCTTATTTTCAAGAGTTCAAATTACCATGAAATTATAAATGTGTTGCCTGAAATTATACAAATTGTTAAAAATGTGCACGTAGGCTGCGAAAATTTTGGGTTGTTCAACTTCTTACAAAGGGGATTAATTTCCATGCAAACTTAAGATTAAAAGAGGATAGAGAAAGAAGGAAAAATGGGGGTTATGAGTATGTAACATTTTAAAATGGGGGTCATTTGGTATAAAAGCCTGGGTAATAGGTAGGACAGCAGCATATAAAGGTGGGCAAGCATTCTAGACGTCACAAAGTCAGCATCTCACACACCTTCACTACGCAGCTCTAACAGAGGATGTGATAGGTGCTGCACAAGATTACTACAAAGCATCATTTGAGAATGCTGTAGATAAAGTTAGCCTACATCTAAATGGGACAAAAAGAGACGGGATGGAATAAATGACCGTCAATAAGGAGACAATAATCAAACCCTACCTGCCCCTACACACGGTACCCAACTCAAGTTGACCCTCAGTACCTCGACCCGGTCCTGATGTTGGACGCAGAAGACTCAAGGTTAAAGGGCCATGGCCTGAGGCTAATAGCATCGTCCCCATTCTCCAATATTTTACGGAATGATGGTCAAAATTTGGTATTGAGAAAGCTGCTATTTTTCTCTTTACTTGTGAAATCTTATGGCTTAAAGGATATTTGGTTTGCAAGTTATGAGCGAAAATGACCCCCATTTTGGCGACCGATATTAATTTACCACATATGGCTAAGAAAATCATTGTTTTTAGCTCCCGCATGAAAAACTGGTTGAAATATCAGCGCAAAACTTACAGATGGGTAGGGGTGAAGACCATTCTATCAAGATGAATAACTTTATTTACGTAAATCGGGTCGTCTCTTTAATATATTAAATAATAAACAAATTATAGGAGAAAAATGGCACATAGGTTTATGCACAATTAGCATGTCTTGCCATGATTCCTTTTTTCACCTTTTGGATATGTTGTTAGGGAGGTTCTGTACAAAAAATTACAGCAAAAAATTTCTGTAGCAATTTGTCTAGGTTCATACCGTGATTGAGTGGATCAATAGGTAGAGGAAAATTTCTCATGGATGGATGAGAACATTAAACCCATGCCTTCAACAACTCACCATATCTCCTTGTACAAAAGTTGTACCGTACCGTTGTGATTGTTATCCACCCCCAGTTGCCAGGCCAGTCGCATGTTCAAGAAGGGCATGTATGCATTCTCTTGAAGTCGACGCACTGTTCTTCACGTTTAGAACTTTAGTACGCACCAAGGGCACCAGGTGAAAATGCAAAGCAACAAACAGCCCATAAACATGTTATTGCTGTTTAGATCTTGCTAAAATATAGTACGAGCAACAGATTCTGTCAAAATGGGAACATCTTTAGTAAACATGAGAATATTACGTTTGACTAATAAGTTTTCTTTTTTCGTTGGTGAAAGGGATTTAAACAGAGTGATTCATCATGAATCAACAACTCTGCATCCGATGCATCCGCATATTTTTGTCCCGCCATGGCAGATGATAACTACGTAACATTTTTTTAAGACCTAAATGATAAATTGTTCACCATATTACATTGAGGACTATGTACCCTGTGCAAACTATAAGCCTTAGTTGTAATAGTTCCTTTGAATCTGAAGATTCTGTGCTGTGAAAGAAGCAGAAAAAGGAATACTGTTGTCATGGCCAATGAGAGCTCTTGTTTGCCATTTTTACATTAATGATGGCCAGCAAACCATGTAGGCTATAGAGTTGGAAAACTTATATGTAACTCTATGGCTATACCCACACCTTTACAAGATGCAACTGACTGGAGGTAACTTGCATGTGATCTTCAAAAAAATCCAATGAATTTAAAAATGCTCAGTTTAAACTATGTGAGAATTATATTTGTGAGACCAAATACTATAGGTCTTCGGGACACATTTTAAAGGTATAAAGTGCCATTGCTGGTGATCACTTGCGGAATTCCTTAATATGAACTGACTGACCTAGATCTAACAGCCTATCACATTTTTGCAGGGGTACAGAGCTATAGGGTTCCGTAGATGTTCAATGATTGTTGCGCAATTTTGTCCAATTTTCTCAATTGATGGTGCGCAATTTGTTCAATCTTTCTCCCCCCCCCCAATTGATGTTGCTGCCAATTTGTCAATTTTCTCAAAAACTGCGGTGGAGCAGAGTTCATACGCTGCACTTCTGACAGTCTTGTAAATACTATCTCCCAAATAGTTATGTATTCCACCCAGTCATTTTGCCAGTGCAATGTTACCAATACAAACCAGTCATTTTTGCTGATGCCTATGTTTACCAATACCACCCAGTCATTTTTGCGAGGCAGGTTGTACCAATTTACCATCCCGTCTTTTTGCTGATGATTGTTTACCAATACACACCCAGTCATTTTTGCTGATGCTATGTTGAACAATACCCCAGTCATTTTTGCTGATTGCCTATGTTTACAATACCATACAGTCATGTTTTGCTGATGCCAATGTCTACCAATACCACCCAGTCATTTTTGCCAGTGCCGATGTTACCAATACCACCCAGTCATTTTTACCGATGCCGATGTTTACCAATACACTCATATCATGCCAATGCAGATCAATGATCAGCTAAGTTTATATCCATGGACAATATAGTCCCACCTACCCCCACACCCAATTTTAATTATCAAAGTCATACTTTTAGGAATAATACCATCATGTACAGGTAAGCTACTACAAAGGTTGAACTTTTTAGCCTATCCATCAGATGCCGAAAATCTAATGATATTTGAAAATTGAGGGCGTTTCTCATAAAAATGGGGACAGGCTGCTTTAACATTTCACAGCATCATGAGGAATGCATGCTGAAAGGAATCTTATACTGAATTTGAATAGTGGTTAAAAAGCAAATTCAGAAGCTTATACAAAAGTCAAAAATCGAAACTATAACCGACCAAAGTTTATTTTTAGCAACATTGACTTAGGCCAAAAAACTACACTGTCAAGGAGCAAAACAAAGAAAAAAGTACTCTAATCTTGCATGACCTTAAAAGTCTATTAGAAAAACAAACTGGGTTAGTTTATGAATTTGATTCAAGTTTAAGCATCAAAAGTTTTACGGGAAACTTTAATTTAAAATATAACATTTCCCCTGGGAGTCCATCACATTTCAGCATAACACCTTTAACATGATTGATCCCAGGACCACCACCGCCAAGAAGTCGTATTGTTCTTACAAAATGTCCCACAGTTATGAATTCATGAATAAAGCTATTATCTATTTGCAGGAGGATGCATAAAACATAACTCATGTAGTGGCTGGCTGCCAGAGCACTGTTTGAACACTCCGCACACTCTGTCTCCTCATAACGATGTTACAGCTTGAAAGGACATAATTACCCCCTCCCACACTGGTATGACTTCTTTCAGTCATATCCCTCTCAAAAACATCTTAATAAAGGGAGGGGAGGAGGTTGTTTTGATGGATAGAATTTCTCTCAGTTTGCATGTATCTGGTTGTAGACTCCTACCGAGAACGTTTCAAAGGTTTTATTGGACAAACTAACGTGGTAAACTAAAGAAAAACCGAAAAAAAAAAAAACTATTTTTTTGTATAAGATCATTAAGATGATGATTAAGGAATTTCTGACTTGCAGTCAGAAAATTTGAACTTGACTGCTATCGTAGTCGTCCCCATAGACAAGCATGTTGATTTTCTGTCGAGCACGACCAGAAAATTCTAAATCATCATCTTAATAATCTTATACATAAAGATGCTTATTCACATAGGATGATCCAGGGGTTTTAGATTTTAATTTTTGTTCTTAATGGCCGTCGGGCAGTGATGTAGGAAACCTACTGGCCCTGCAGTGAACTCCTGCCAAACATTTTTTCAATTCTATGGTCATGAATTTCCCCACAATTTTCCATTCCATGGTCATAAAAAACAAGTCATCGGCATACAGCATCTTCACTAATCAAAACCTTCTTTTGCCACTCTCCGAGACGAAATCAATTCACAATTGCAAATTCCGTACCAGCACCTGGATGGCACCACCATCTTCACCTCAAACTAATCAAGACAAATCAGACCACACTCTAACTCTTGCTTTGCTCCTTCATACAAATTCATCACCGCTTAACTTTGTAATATGCCAAAACCTACAATAGGACCTATATTTGCGCCCTCAATTCCTGGGTCGTACTTGACTTCAGTTAGGGTTGGATAGTGTGCGGCGCGAAGCGCCGAACTTGGGGCTTTAAGAAACTGAAGTTTTTGAATAAATTTTGTCTTCGGAACTGATCTTGTTTTTACCAATGTTGGATTAGGAATACATTTTGGGTCAAATTAGAATTTTTGGAGGTGACAAACTGGCAAAATTCCATGGAGCTAAAATTTGTGAGTTTTGTAGCAAAGTAGGGGAGCAAAGACGTTTGAAGAGGCGCATACTGGGGTCTTGAACGACGCAACCCACCTGTACTGCCATTCAGTCATGCCCCCACCCACCCGGCCTCGGTCTCTGTCTATTTTGTCAACTTTTTGTTTACTTTACACTCAAATCTTTTCTATCACCTACATGTGTATCGGTTGTACACAGAACAGAATTTTAAATAAATGTGGAAAAAGTGACTCCTCACATTATACAAAAAATATTATTTGCCTTCAGTAGTCTCTTAGGGTGATAACCCCAGGTCCATTTTATAAAATCCCTCTTTTGAATCTTTTCATTACTAGGGACGTCTTTATAATTTTACTTTTTAGTAGGGCCTGGCCACTGCAATTGGTCAAGAAATGCTCATTCTGCTGAATTATGCAGTTAAAATGCCGCGAAGCAGCGCGATACGTGCGCTGTTATGACATTGTGTTGAATGTTTGAAATAATACCCTACTGGCCCTCGATTGTATGTACACGAATTGCTAACATACCTGACTGTGTTAGAGAAGTTGTGTGTGTCAATGGGAGTCGGCAATGATTAGTGAATGGAGATCTTTGAAAATGTATAAAAATGCATGTGAAAATGTAAAAACGGAAGGAGCGTTGAGGATAATTCACATGGACGTAAAACTGAATTATTTAAGAAATAAAGGTTTCCAGTGTCATTTATGGGCGAATAATGTGTCCGAGGTTCAGAAAAAACTTTAAAAATGGGGCGAGGCGCAGAGAGTCCATTATTTGAAAGTAGTTTCTTGGCCGAGGATACATTATGAGCCCATCATGACATGCAAAACCCTTATTTCTATTCTATTACCTCTTAAAACAGCTTAAAATTAACAAGAAATGCATGGCGACCCATTATTGCAGAATTAATGGGCAGTAAACTGACAATCAGAATGCTACATTTTCAATAATGGCGCAGAGGTAATAGACTACAGATAGTCAGTAACCTACTTCACCTATATTCTGAAAAATACAAGTGCCGATGCCAACTCAGTTGAATTCTTACTGGCCCGACATTGAAATTTCACTGGCCGCGGGCCAGCGCGGCCAGCAGTGTTAAATCGAGCCTGAGCCCTGGTATGATCTAATACCAGTGGTAAGCATCCCAGATGAGGAAAAAAAACCCCGGGTTCAACAAAAAAAAAAATTGGTAGGCAACCATTCGGAAAATGTCTTGTGTCTCGTTCAAGGATCGGCCATCATGGTATATGTTTGTTTGAAATATGTTTCAAACTAGATCTTATGGTGAATGGATGAGGTTAATTTTTGAATTATAGATAGCTAAATCAGTACAAATGATCAATTAAGAGTGTCTGTGGAGGCATCCATGATGGGCCCCGTAAATGAGTACCCATAGTAAGGCGGCGCCAGTTACAATGGAATGTCTGCCATTGCCCTGGACAAACATCGAATATAGAGTGGCAGGAATAAAGTTCAGAAGTGGCAGAAGATTTTCGCTGTTGAAGCCACCCACACAGGATAAAAATAGGTGGACGCATGGATGCCAGTATTGTTGATGTGATGACCCACTCTGTAACATATTTGGACCCCTAATTCAAAGATTCAGTTATTTATATTAATTAAGGACTACCAGAGTGTGTGAAGGAGGCCAAAACAATTACAGGGTGGTTAAAACCAAAGACAAGATAAGGCCTATATAAAAATCAGGCCCAAGTAGAAATCTCTAAAACATTAAATACAAAGTGTTAAAAGGCTTGACTCAGAGTCCCGAAGAGGGCCGCCCTCAATTTTCAAAAAAACCTTGTGTTTTTTGCCTGTAAATAATGATTGTCCATATAATAATCACTGTGCGAAATAGCTATGTCAAATCGAAGTCCTCATATAGAAAATCACATCTTGTTAAACTTCCGGATCCGGAAATTGTTTTATACCAGATCCTATGGCACTGTTATAAAAACATAATGTTTACTGCATCAAACGAAAAACCAACTCATCTCAAACTTGGAAGTGAGCAGTTCTAAGGTGGACTATCTTTAGTTCTTAGGTTGAATTTTTAATTAATATATTAAAAAATTATATTCGGAAATCTCAGAGTCAGACTTAAGTTCAACCTGAATATGGAGATAAAGAATTATCAGAAATTGTCTGTCTGAAAGGGTGGTTTGTTGCACAAGGCCTCTCCCCTTCCCCAGGCCTCAATGTAGGAATTACTACAGCATACCACTGGGATAAACTGCCACATATTCAGAATAAAAATAAACAAAATGTCACTATGTTGTTGTCATTATGATTAGATTACGTTATAAAAGCCTTCGCAATGATAACCTTTATAATATTCCTCGCGGGGGTACCTCTAGATCGTATCCATTCTTCGACTGACATGACTAATCTACAGCGTTGGGAAGCATCTATCGTAGGCCTAGCCTCCCATGAGGTGAATCATGTAGATCAAGTGACATCAACATAGCGCTGAACGGGTTTACTAAGGCCTATTTTTTGCCGGATCTCTTTCTCCAGGTGATGACTAACTAACGTGGCAGCCTTCAGCACTCCACAACTTAAGTGGTAAATAAAAGCTTGTAAAGTCAGGAATACTTTTTAGAGTTATAATATTCATTAAGGTGAATAAAAAGGAATTATATAAGTCAATGGTTGCCATGTTTCATTTAAAACAAAAAAAAAAACAATGGCCTGTGCATTCTATATCCAATAGCCATAGCAGGTTGCGTGACCATTTCTCATGTGGACGAACCATCAGTTATCACATGGGAGAAACAGAGGACATAGGGGAAGAAAGAATTGCCACAAATTATTTCTGCAATTTTCAAACAATTTTTACTCAAGAAATGACACATTCTCGTTATCATTCTAAAAATTGAAGGTGATTCATTATCATAAACTATCCAGATGTTTCCTACCCTGAGTCGGGGCGATTCTCAGACAATCCTTGGATTGTAATACCAAGGATATGCCATGAAGCAAATTCAGAGTGTCTAAGCTTTATGTAAAATGGGTTGTTTTTGTGCTTTTTGACAGTAACAAGGGAGAGCGTGAATTTTAAAGCCCACAAAAATATCTTTGACCCATGGATTCCATAATGATGAAATGTTCTTCTTTTTGAGGAATTACTTCAATGTACTCAGATTCTCAAAATTGACACCTCTGCACATTGTTGACTAACAATTATTTTAAACTAAATTTTTCGGTACTAGAATTTGTGTCATTCTCCGCTTTTCTTCATTCACGATTTCTATCTTCATAGATATAATGCATGGATGGCCTATCAGCTTAACGTTGCCCACCACTGTATTATAACCCATCCCAAAACATACAGAAAAAAACCTTAAGAAAATAAAGTATGTTGGCCTTTGAGTATTGGTGTTCTTTCTTCTGGCCCACAGTCCCTAAGTTGAGAACACCTGACCTACACTAGAGGGTATTTTGAGTCATCCCACAATTCCACCAGTTTTGGGGTAATTCACACCCAATCAGGTCATTGAGCCCACAACTCATATTCTTACACATAAAACCCTGACTTTTACACTCATTTCAGCCCACAATAAGAGCTACAAAGTGTCATTGAAAGGTTATTTTTCGCAGATCAAAATGTCTTTTGGTTCTTAAACGTTTGAACACTTTTATAATTCGGATATGTGGTGTGACAGTAAATCTTACATCCAATATGTGCAATTGCAATGCATTATGGGATTGAAGTCAAAACACGCTCTGAGACCACCTTTTATTTCAACCAAAAAAAAAATCGTTTGCACTTGAACCTTGCTAAATTCACCATGCTTCAACTAGAAACCCCACCAAACTTATGGAGTGAACCATATACTGTATACTCTACATTTGCTCACCAGATGGCAGCCCTCAAGTTTTAACTTATCTCACATTGATCTATTTGAGACACTTTGGCATTGAAACATCACTGCCGCTCTACATACATCATTCATCATTTCCCGTTCATTCCATATTCCCCATACCCGCACAGCAATTTTCAGCCCCAAAGTTTGCGTATTGGAGTCGTGTCGATATTTTCATGTAAAATATTGTCGTTCCGCACCAAGTTGAACCAAATTGTGAATATTTCATTTATGAATCTCTAAAAGCCTTGGGATTAAATGGTCAACTGGGTAATGTTATCAAATGAGAATGTCATGCTACTTGGAAAATGGAACCTGAAACTATTTCATTCAGCCTTTGTAAACATCACAGACATCTCATGTATCGGACATTTTATAGACATCCAAATTGTCTCCTCTCTCATGACACATCAAGAACAATTGCTGGAGAAAGTAGGACAATAGCAACTATGGAGTGTGATGAAGAGTCTTATACCACATTTCCCAGAAAAAAGGGTCATTTGATAGAATGATGATGCCCTTATCTGGCCCCACTCTCCATTTCATATGCCCTTTTTCTTAGCCACACATCTCAATCACCCCCCCCCCCCCCTCAGTTATCCCAGTTTGAGGTATTCTCTCCCCCCCCCCCCGAAAAATTATAGTTCTGATGGGGCCAGTATCTGTCAGGGTGGGTGCTTTCCAATGCAAGTATTTCCAGTGGTCAATACAGGTGTAAAAGAATGGTTGTGAACCAACAAGGTTTGTGTTGAAAACAGTTACTGCCAGTAGGTCCAAATATGTAATCAAAGGTTTCTTTCAGCTTTATGGAGCTTTATCCACAAATCCCAACCCAGAGGGGTATTGGTCCATCCCACAATGCCCCAGTTTTGGGAAATTCACCTCCCTCAACAAGGGGGTCACGTGATTACACCCAAACAATTCTTAGGAAAAAATCCTATTCTTAAACACATAAAAACCTGAATTGTTACACATTTTAGGCCCACAAAGTGCTAGTACTTAAAGTGCAACGAGAGATTTCTAAATAACAGGTGTCCCAAAAAATGTGAAAATTCTGATTTTGGCATTGGTTTGTGTTGTAAAGCGTTATATCCCAAAAAACCATTCCCAATCTGTAAGGATTAAGCCGAGAACTGTTGCTTGATACAAAATTTGTGAAATTTCTAATTTCGCTATTTATAGGAGCAAATATGAAATAAGCCTATTTTTTCTATTGAAAATAAGCGTATACAAATCACCTTTGTTTCATTTTTTAATTTATTTCTGTAACCAAATAAAGGCAGGGATCCATTTAGCATTTAATCTATATGAAATCACTGCAATCACAGAAAAATATGGATGACTTGAAATCTATCGTTGCACCTTAAGGAATTTTTTATCATGATTGTGAACTGTTTTGTAGGTCCTTAAATTTCTGAACCACTTTCTATCCCTTAATTGACATGTGTTAGTTACTACAGTGTAAGTAGATGCAATGCAATGCAGTATGGATTGGTGTTAAAAACACACTGATTCCAACACAATAAATTAAAGGTGCAACAAGAGATTTACATATCAGGGGTCCCTAAAAAAATGAAAGTACTGAGTTTTGCCAGGATGTAAAGCTTTTCTATCAAAAATATCCCCATTGAAAGGACATTAGATGAGAAAATGTTTCTTTGGTCACAAAATTTAGAAATCTAATTTCGTATTATAGGAGCAAAATAAGAAATTCAGCCTATGTTTTATATTGAAATATAAGCACAATCAAAATCACCTTTTTTTCTCTCTTTAGTAGACTTTTCTGTAGCCAAATACAAGGTAATGGAACTATTGACTGTTTAGTCTATATGAAATTAAAATTATGACACAAGATTTGGTGGCGCCTCAAACATACTCTCGTTGCCACCTTTAATCATTGTTTGATACCAGAAAAAAATATTGTCAGCGAGCCTACCAGATGTTTGTCAACTTTTAACCTAAATTTTTGATTATCAAAATGATCAATTTTGATTCAAGTGGTCCAAAATTTTGGTTTATGTCAAAAAATTGAAATGTCTATTTGAGGTTTTAATTTTTCTACTTGTTTGTTTGTTCAGTAAACCATCGAAATGTCCTCTTCTAGGTGTTTGCTTGCTACCTCGGTCCCTTTAAGTTATACATGCAGTAATAAGTTTCATGACCTTTAAGATTGGGAAAAGGGGTTATTAACTACCATCAAATTCTACATCACTAACACACACATATCCTTCATCCTAAACCTATCACTTTCCCCCCCCTCATACAGAGCTTTGCAAAACATGAAAAGGGCATGTTTTGATTCCTGAAATAAATTGTTAAGCGACTGTTATAATTTTGAAGGTGCAACAATTCTATTTTTTTCTCTCTCTCTATCAGAGAAAACATGACTAATGAATTACGAACGAGGTGGATTTTACAGCAGCATCTGGTATTTTCTCATTTTACAAATTCACGTTATGCATAACAATTGGAAAACCAAGTAACAAACATCCACTTCAAACAGTGTAACTCTTCAACTTACCAGAATCTTATTTGCAGAATTACAACTGTATAATTCTGCATTGAAACTCATACCCAGTACCCATACCATATTTTGCAGTAAATTTCATGCTTACCGAAGGTGTTGACAGACTTGCACAGGTGGAAATGTGTTCCAACAAGGGTAAAGGAAAAAGGAAGGGAGTTGATTTGCAATTTATAGAGCAAACATTCAGATATTTCTATGCTGGAACAAATCCACAGCCCAGAAACCCTTCCTCACTTTGACAGGAACATATGATAGATCCTAACCTACCAGACAGAGGTGAACCTGTGAACCCTGCCTTCCCACGATCTTTCCACCAAAATGTCTCTGGCCTTTTAAGAATCAATTTGCGCTAAGAGCCACAGGGAGGACAAATACTTTTTTTATCACTATTGCATTTACAGCAGGTGACTGAAAAATTACTTGTAGGCCTACATATTGCTTGTCACTCAAAATGGACCATTTTGACTTCTAGCCTTTTTGGCATGCTTGGTGAACATTTATTCTCCTTAAATGTCATTTGGTTCACAGAGGTCTATAGAACTATGTAATGATGATATTTGGGCCCACGGTTTTGACATAAATGGTAACATTTGTTTCATATTACTGTACTGGCGAATGTATAAGCCCATGCCAAAGTAAAACCCACCCTTAAAGTTTTGGGAATATTTCTGAAAAGGTTATTATCTCATGTTAAAAAATTGGTCTACACTCTAAAATTTGGCAATCTAATTTCTTCATATAACATAGCATTAAACTTAAATAATATACATTTTCCAACACCAATTTCCATTTTGAATTTAATGTTCCATCTTGTTTTTCACGTCTTAGACCTATGAAATTTGTGAAAAACATAGTGTACGAGTAGAATATGGTAAAGAATATCTAATGATGGCAGCCCAGTTTCCCATTTTTTAGTTTCTTTGTTTTCTATCATAACATTTCTCAGTAAAATGCAGCATTAAATTATTTCTTAAAGAGGGATGACCCAATTAAGTATATAAAGTTTTCATCTTAATAGAATGGCCTTCACCCTAAAACCCCATCTGTAAAGTTTTGCACTGATATTTCAACCCGTTTTGATATGTCATATGAGAAATAAAACCATGATTTTGTAATCCCCATATAGTACTGTGTAAAATTAATTATTGGACAACCAAAATGGGGCACATTTCCACTCATAACATCCAAACCAACATCCTTTAGCCCTAAGATTTCACAGGGTAAATGACAAAAATGGTAGCTTTCTTCTGATACCAAAATTTTAAACACTTCCAGTAAAATCTGGGGAAGAGGCTACTAGCAATCGGACCATGACCCTTTACACATTAAAAATTCCAAATAGGTCAAAATGAATTCATAGTAATTTTGATATTCACAACACTGTTAATTAAAACTATTTAGGTCCAGAGGTTACAGAGATCTTGTTAAACATGGCTACCACCAAATAATTATGCCCTGAGTCAAAGAAGATGATGAAAACCATTTTGGATACAAAGAAGATAGAACTACTACCAAGTACTTTAGGAAAATCCCAATTTGTAACAGGTTCCAAATTCAGAAAGCATGAAGTGTATCATGTTTGTGTGCACTGTAACCGGGACATTTTTACCCCAGCCAAGTCGGGCAAGAGGTGGCTCTCAAACCACTGTCAACTGCTTCCATGATTACTACATGAGCTTTCCTTACAACTTGACATGAGATGACATTTGACCTTGGAATGTGACCTTTGCACCTTATTAGCTGATGAAAGTGCTCATAATGCATCTGTAACCTGGGTTTGGTTGCAATTGGATTTAATGTTTTCTTCGACTGGCACCAAAACTTAATACTTTTGCACAACTTTAACATCCAGGAAGTTTCATAACCTCCTATATGCTAAATTATGGTCCAACATAAAAATTCTGAATTCAAATTTATTTAAACTAAGGTATAGCATTTTTAGTAGAGACTTTGTTGAAGGCAAAAGTTGTATCAGAATACCTACTATGCATTAATATTGTTTGCTGTGGACATAGGAGGTTTTGACACCAAGACCAAATTTGCACAACCATAGGCAGTTTTGATTTCAATGTTCACATGCACATAAGGGATTTTGCCACCATACAACAATATTCGATTTCACATATTATGGCCTGATAGAAAACCATTCTAATACCATTGCTATTATGTCTGAACAAAATAATGAGCATCTTGCACAAGAAAAACTGCAATTAAGGAAGACTGATTCATTTCCTACAAAACAGATTGGATTTCTCCTCTGAAGACATTTTGCCTGTAATCTTGTCAATCCCATACTCACAAATCCATGCACCTTTTGGGATTTCTTTTCTGCTATCATGATGCACTTAGACAAAATGGTTGAATGATTTGGAGTACTTCCAGCCTTCAATTGGCAAGGATTACTATTCGGAGATGCGTCATTTGGTCACCCTAGCAGCACAATTCATGCCTTTAGAGGCGACACCTATCTGGTGAGCGCATGTTATATGTCATTTAAGATGTGTACATTCCAAAATGGAACTTAATTTCTTTGAAAGAAGATG
>JAMKCH010019644.1:0-22401 GCA_023653785.1 Ophioderma brevispina
GCGAAGCTAGCCGAAGATAGGAACGTCTGATGCAATGACGAGCAACAAGGCCAATGCACCCACTTTTACCTTACACGGTCTTCCTGAGAATGGAAACATACACGATAGGGGCTTGCAAAGTGAACACTCCGAAGGAGAACGCAAGCTCCCTTCATGGCATGATATGGTAACAGGAATCTCGCTTGTGTAATGCGCCTTACCCTAGTAGTCATCCACTTGGGATGTATGGTCGTGCGATAATTCTCAACTACCAAACGGTTTTTGTGAGCCACCAGGTATAGTAGCTCGTAGAGCCATTCTTGAAACAGAGTCCAGCTGCCTTCGGATGTCCTTATTTGTGGATTTCTCGAGTCTAGGTTGGTGAAATACTCTGGACCAACTTCTACTGGGAGTATTCCCCCTTCTGTGCTTATTTGAGAATGTCTTCACTGTTGACTTCCTTCGGTGGTTTGTAGCTTGCCATATTATCTTTCTGGCCGGTACTGTAAGTCCAATGATAAACCCTTCTTCCTTGCAGGAGGAAAAAGGCGTAACATCTGGTCTAACATGATGGGCGTTTGTCTATCCAACACAACGGTAGTCCAGTTTCACTATTTTGATTTCTCCCAGCGAGGTGGTAACATTTGCAATATAGTGAGTGCCTCCTTTTCTGACTTGAAGCCTATGGCAGTTTTGATTTGCTTGTCATCCTTTTTTAAATGGTGTTCTTGCTCGCGGGATGATGGCATTAGCTGCATGGACAACCTCATGAAGGACTTGTCATGTCTCCAGTTGTATACCTTCCTGATCGTATTGAGTACTGGCAACAGTTGAAAATATAGTGCAGTTGTTAATCCACACAGAACACACAGGTCTAAGAGCAGATTATGTTTATGCAGATGTCTTCAGATTGGTGGTGTAGGAAGGTATCACTGGCTAGTGATTCGTAGAATTTCAGCATTTCTGGTGACCAAGAGTGAAGAGCGATTACGTTTTCACGTTCCCGTCTCGTCTCAAGCACAGCCATCTACCTTCTTGGGCATTACTATACCGGGTTGCCCATACGGTTCATTTGGCTTCACAAGTCCTAGATAGGGCATTATGGTTCTTTATGTTTCAGATGCGTCAATGCGTTTACAGGCTTGTGTTAACAAAGGCCATGTCGGCTATGCTTGCACATTGCCAAAGTTCAGTGATGAACAGATGTCTTCACGCAGCTCACTCGCCCCATTCCAGTGCTTTTTTTCCCTGTCTAGATATCAAGTGTCCGTATACAAAATTTGGTTTCAGGGTCCACTGCATATTTCAAATGTGGTGTTCATAACTTGCTATACTTTTTGGGTGGCCGGTGAGAAGAAAAAAAAAAACCCATCTCAAAAAAAAAAAAGGCGCCTTTTAGTGCCAGACTTCCTTTGTTGTTTCTGTTCTGTACAGGATGGATGGATGGCGACATGCGTCACCCTCTGGACAGTTCCTGTCAATCTTAAGGTATCGAGTTGCCCAGAACTTTCAGTACT
Source organism: Ophioderma brevispina (assembly GCA_023653785.1). NCBI lineage: Eukaryota > Metazoa > Echinodermata > Ophiuroidea > Amphilepidida > Ophiodermatidae > Ophioderma > Ophioderma brevispina. Next base: position 1,497 of record JAMKCH010019644.1, read on the forward strand.
TGGGCATGAGATAGGGAGGAAACTGTAAATGATGAACTCCATGAATTCGATATAACGATATGTTTTATATATCCACAACTTCCCTATGCTGTTAAATTTGGTCACTGTCAGGCTTCTCCAAGAGTCCTTCAACTTGGCTCTCACAACACACGATCTCATCTATTTGTCACTGACGTGCTGGGAGATCTCTTTGCAAGGAATTTCTGGATGGTCTGGTGGTGAAGACGGTATCTCTCTCTTTTCAATCTGGCCATAGATGAGCGTCCTAGGGTGCACCATGATATAGCCAAATGTGTATGTCAATTGTTAAAGTTGCACATTTTCATGACACTGAATAAAAATTCATTATCAATTTCTTTTCTGAAGTCTTTTCTGAATATCATGACCAAGACGTACACTAAGGGTTAATATTGAATCGGTATTGACTAATTAAGCCACTCGGTATCAGCGGACAGCACCTTCAGACTTCCTGATTTTTTTTATTTGGCAACTGCAGAGGCTTATTCTGTCCATTCAATGCAGTTGAAATATTTCAAATGTTCTCACCCGCCCTTTCATTTCAATTGAGTTCTCCTCCACGAATAAATAAACTGGAGGTTCTCTTTTGAGTTCTGGGGTCTGCACAAGATGATGGTTAGGTCATGGTCCGGGCCAAACAACTTTCTCTTTCAATGACTTTTGTTCATCTTTCCTTTCCTTGTAGAATGAAGTAGGAAATAATACGGTCAAGGTTAATGAACGCACAGGTTAAATTTATTCGAGGACGAGGACAGGTATCTTGTGCTTGCGTCATTACAAATAGCTATTTCTTCATCAATCATCAATCAGATTTTTTTATCACAGCAGCAATATACAATAACTGCATTACAAAAGTTCCATATAGTCAATAAACGATATAAATAAGTAAAGTAATATAATTATAAATTAGCATTATAAGTTGACAACTGTAGTATAATACACACTAAGTTTCAAGCATGATGTGAATGAGACATTCTAAACGGGGTGGTGGATAGTACCTGGAATCATTTCAACGCATGGGTTAATACATGGCTCTGTACTTCCCAGATAAAAAGGGAAATCTGGAAGTGCTTTTGTCCTCTGCCTACCGAAAACGGATTTATTGCATATTAACAGTAACTATTATTTGCTTGAGTCAATACAGCATGATGTACATCTGTGGGTTCCTGCTGATATTTTGTGTTTTTTTTAGGGAAGAAAATGTGAGGACATTTGATTCATTTTCAAAACAACTGGACACTTTTGGACTTGACACCCCATAGTATTGAAAGTATAAATATTTATATTGATCCTGTGCAGAAATCAGTTTACTTCGCAGATATGCGTAATTAAGTCCTTAATCCACGCTTCCCTCTCTTGATCCCATTGCCTGTAATCACTACGGAGACATGGGCACTCACACGGCAGCAGATCGGATCCAGATCCTATCCCGGTTTGCGTCTACACGGGCAATGGCCAAACTTGATAGATCAAGATCTGCAATGCGTACATGGTGTTTACACACTTGGTTATTGGTCCCCGCTGAAACTTTAATGCCTACTTTTGGTTACGCCGTAAAGTATATTCCTGCGTCACCAAGGTTACGCGTAGCATTTGTCCCACTTTACGCTTTCGAAAGGGCGCTGTACGTTCGCACTCACTGCGCCGGTGTAGAGTTCTATAAACGGTCTCCCGTGATCTGGTTCTCGGGGAAACGGATGATCTGGATCTGCGCTGCCGTGTAGATTGCCCAATGTTTTCAGGCGTTTCCGAAACTAGAAGCGGAAGTAGGCAAATTATCGAAAGAAATGTAAAGTACACAGATAACAGAACAAGAAAGAGAAAGACCCCCAAAATGTAAGTGAAAACCACGTTGAGCAAAAATTAATTACGTCCGCCGTAAGTCTACACGCTCCTCAATCGGCGAAGCACCGAAGGCGAGAAACCTACCATTTAAACAAATCAAAATGATAATTGTTAGTAAAACCAAGCTCCGCACAATACAAAATTAGAATGACAAAAAGAACACAAAGTGGTTAAAGAAAAAGTTTTAAGACTAGATTAAAAAAAAACTATTCACCAGAAAGAATTGCGAAAGTGAGCTGTTGAGGACAACTGCGTCGTCTTTCTTATTTGTTCTTGGCTTGCTGCATGCATATGTGAAACTGATCCCCTGAAGGTTTGCGATTTAATGACATGGAACCAATTCCTTGTTTGGATAAACACACTTTGGATGTTACTCACACACCTAATAGTCGTGGTTTAAAGGGACGCTCATACAAATATCACAGTGCTTTTGTTTTTCCTTATCTCTCAAGTAAAAAAAAATGGTTTCGCTATTGGGCACCGTATAGAAAAAGGAATCAACATTTACCTCTTGAAGTCTGACCTCCGTCAATCAACCAGCCTTTTGTTCTTCACTCCCTGTATTATATGGTTAAAATGGTGAGAAAACATCAATTTTCAATTAATGAAATGACATGGGAGCACAGTGTTGCACTTGTAACATTAAAGTGAACAGGAGGAGATTTTTTAGGATACGAAATTTCTCTCAAATTTCACAGGATCGATTGTAGCTCACTACCAAAACGTTCCGAAAGGTTATTTTGGACAACAAGTACAAAGGAAAACAGCACAATACCTTGTTTTGAACTTGACTGACTATCGTAATTGTCCCCCATATCACACCGTGCTTTGAATTTTCCTGGTCGCAATGCACGACAGAAATACTGAAATCATCATATTTTACATAAGACGGCGTATTCGCTTATTCACTTCAGTGTGTGGTCTAATACAACCCCCATTGTTAAATCCATTCCAAATATGCAAAAAACACTGGTTCGACAAATTGGGGGCGCTTTCTTTTTGAAAGCTCCTCATGTGTCTTTAAGTTCATACTTCAATTCCAAAATGGAAGCCAAAATCCAATATTTTAAAATATGCCCTTTAACAGCAAATACCTGGATTAAAAATATACATGAAGACTTAGGTGATGTTTGTTTAGACACAATAGGTGTATTTCTGATACTTTTAAAGTTAAAACAAAAGTTGTTCACATGACGTCAGTCAATATGGCATCCAAAAACTGAACATCCTTCAAAAATACTTGACACACACTTGTAAGTATTACAGCCTTCAAATTGAAATCATGTGTCTGAAACATTAGAAATGTACTTTGATCCAAGTCAATGTCCAACATACATTTCATTTGGTTTTAAATCGCTAAATCGAAATACAACTAATATGGCGCCAAGTTGTCAAAAATACCATAGGATTAGCATTTTTTTCATATATATTGCACCAATTTATAATTTGACCCATTTTTCTTTATCTGTGATTACCTGGTAATCCACTTGGTTAAGTCTAGGTACATTTGTAATTCTTTCATTGACTCAATATTTATACTTGAAAGGTAATACACACACTGGGGGGCCACAAAGTATGCAACATGCGAGAAAACGAAATCATAATCAACCAATTGATTTCAAATTATACCATGGATTCTTACCAAACATACAATATTCATCCAAAGTGTGTTTTTTTTCCATACAGATGCTATCCCCCAGAATCCAAGAGGGTGAAAAAACGTATGATTTGATTTGTCATTTTCCCTAAATATGGCCGATTAAAGGAACTGGCGAAAATGATAACTTGCCGAGTGCCCTCCCAGAAGGTAATACAGCCACAGAAACCAAAAATATGGCTTCAAAACAAGCCGCTTAAAATGAATTGTAACGGATTCATTAAGTTTTTATTTAACTTTTTATGAGAAAATCAAGTGGTTGGTGTGGGACCCGGAAATGAGAGCCAAGTCAATGAAAGACATTGGTCTTTTCGCGAAAAATCGCGAAATTCGGAGACACCTCAAAATGCAATTCGAATGATAAATCACGTGCTTTACGTAAATCCAATTTCTAATTAACGCGTTTGTAGAAACATGGCAATGAGCAAACAAACACAACTGTCAGGCGATGACGGGTGCTTAAAAAAGGGTTGTTTTACAGTTATCACGTGACCTCTACCTCAGGTGCAAAAATATGGGTGCACGCACTCTATTTTCCTCGCAGGGATCAAAAAGGGGACGTGAAAACACAAAAAAAAAGGGCTGTTCTTCAATCATAAGTTGGTAAAAAATAAACTGTGGCCGGGGGAAAAGAAAATCTCTCCTCTTCCTTTCCGGTCTTTCGCCCTAAACATTTAGAATAGACCCTGACAAACCCAAAAAGTTCATTTAGCGACTAGTGCAGCCTTTGAGACGTTCTTCTTGTGCCTGATTTTCTTTGAGTACATCGCGGCAGGTTATCGTTAGCCAGCTCCTTTAACACACCGCCATCTTAGAGATATCATGCATTCAATTAAAAGTTTTTTTCGATACATTTTTGGGAACATCATCTTTTTTGAAAATCGCACAAACTTTGACAATAATTACGTAACGTATAGTCAGGTACTCCTGGTGGTACATTTTAAATCAATTTTTGAATATAAATGGTTTTTTTTCTGCATGTTGCAATACTTTTTTGGCCAGTGTGGGATATTTGGACTCACTGTTACAAGGGCCATGCACTTGTTCATTGAATCCTAAAGTATATTGATTAGAGGTCACGATAGATTTCACAGTTAGGGTGTCACTAAAATATTGAAAGTTCTGATTTTTGCCCTGATGTAAAGCTTTCCCATCAAAAATGATCCCCATCTGAAAGGATAGCTGAGACTGTTTCTTTGGGCAACAAAAAATGTTGAAATTTCTAATTTCCGTCTAGGAGCCAAATACGAAAGCGAGCCTATGTTTAAGCATTGAATATAATCAAATCAAAATCCAACCACCTTTTGTTCTCTCTTTTAAGACATTTCTGTAGCAAATACAGGTATGAATTCTATCGAGTGTCTAATCTATTTTGAAAATTACTATTTGACACAATATTTGGGTGCCTCAAAAAATGCTACAAGAACCCTTATCTACACGTCGTTCAGCAAAAAAAATGTTATATATACTCAACTTTTAACGGTCAGGCCATAACTTTGACCATTAGCTCCTCCTCTCCGACTATATCGTAATCGTAATCAATGAATTCAATATGACACCCGTACTAATAGCAATAAAGTGTCTGACATCAGCTACTTTTGACTACAGTTTGTAATTTTTGTACTTACCTGGTGGTTTTTGTTGGCAGTCAAGAACCATAAGAAATGTTTTTCTTCTTAAAAATGTGGATTATAAATTCCTTCATTGTAGCATACAAGATGCTTCCGATCCTCTAAGAGAGATGACTATACTTTCCGATACTCTAAATGACTATAATTTGATAAATGTTATCTAACATACTATACCTAAACTGCAAGTCGAATCACATACATTAGGTAATCAGAGTAATTGATACCTGGCAAGATGCCTCCAAGCTGGGTCCAATCCTTCTGGAAATGGCACTGATTTCTAAGCGGCTACAATCCCACGGCTAATAGTCTTGCTGAGATAGAGTTTCTTCCTCTTTTTTATTTATATTTGGTAAGGCCCTCAGTAATCATATTATAGTAGGAATGTACATAATCCAGTTCCCACTACCCAGGTTAAGGGAATCCATGCATAATTTTGAATTCGTAACAGTACTTTGTATGTGAGCTATAAAAGGGCCAATCGCCCTTTGTTATTTTCCTCTCCAAGACTGTGCAACGAGCCCCGAGCGTTTTTTCAGAACTGACATATGGGTTCCTCCTTAGGCTATGCCTCGTCCAACGCATTGTCACTACGCTGAAGAGTGCTTGCACTCCCGAAGGGAAGGGTACCCAACAAGCCAAGTTTTTTCCTGACTTTCTCGGGATAAAATATCGCAGAGTACGGCTTGTAAATTTTTTAGACATAATCGAGAGGTGGGTAATTCGAGGCACGGAAATCACAAGGACGAAGCACGATTGGACTACCAGATGTAAGATAATCGCCACTGCTTAATCTGTGTCCGTAAGAGCCCGGAATCAACGAGGCCGTCCTTCGGTCTTTGGTGGAGAACTCGATGGAATCTCACGTGTCCTCCCGCCAACTGTAAAATCGAGATTGCTTCCACATGTTTCCGAGCAAGACGAATGACCAAATTTCCACGCCTAACCGTTTTACAACGAGTTTCCTCACTTCGCTGGGCTATGGAGAACAGAGATTACAGCTTTCGGAACATGGCGACTGAATGTCTCTGTGGACGAGAGCCGCTACAAAAAATCCTTGACAAAACAATCCTTGACCGTTAGATGAAGTCAAGGGTTCGGTCCATAGATTACGTGGTGAGAACCTCATGATCGAACCAAGGTGGTGGCGGCTCAGTGATGGTATGGGCCGGTATTCATGTAGGGAGGAAAAAACGGGCACTGGTGGTGACAGATGGGAAACATGAACGCCCCCGCCCCCTCGTATACCTGGACATTCCTGGAAAACCTGATCCAAAAATTTTTTTCTGAGTAACAGATCCAAACATTTTTAAGTACTCACGTGAAATATTTCAACTCCTGTCAGGAGTCTTGGTGGAAAAGATCTGGAAACCGCTGGCCTGCCACCTTCAATAAGGGTTTATTCAAAAATCAATTTTCCGACGACAACGTCACGCCCCACAGGGCTGCTGTCGTGAGACCATTTCTTGAGGCAGAGGGGTGGAACAGATACCATGGCCTGCTTGCTCCCACCCTGATATGAACCCTAATCGAGCATTGCCTAGATGCCTTAGGCCAAGCCATTAATGACAGGGATAATCTTTTCCTCAAACTTCCAGGCGGTAGCCAGGCTCTGACCGATGAGTGGGGACGCTCTGTCCATTGACTGAGGACCGTATGACACGGCGTCTTGACGCACTGATTCAGGCCAGGGGTGGCCATATCTCGATTATTAGTGGACTGATTGACATTCAAAACAGTACGAATAGGACATTCGATGCCTGAATTACCAAAAAATGTGTTATCTGTATTAACTGAACTGATGTAAAATTTGTAACAAATCCGTTAAATCGTCTGTTCATGTCCCCCCCTTTTCTTTCAGCTAAGAACACAGATCGTAAAAGGGTTAATGTGGACTAAGTTCATGGTGTTATGTTTGGAAGAGGCTTGATCAATAAAGTATTATAACACACCTAGATAATCTAAATAAGAATCATTCCAGAAAAGTGGTAAAATATCTATTCCAACTTTTATGGCAACAGTGACCTTTGATTATGTTTATTAGATCTAAAGTGCTCCGAAGTGTTTAAATGGTATACAGAAGCATTACTCTCGTTGGCTATGGACCAGATAACTCCTACTTCACTTCTTTGTTGCCGCGAATCCATTCCTCTTCCTGCGAATCGTTTGGCCCATGTATTTAAAACTCTAACAGATACAATTGCCCATTGTTACCAGTCAGGCCGACCTATTTCAAGAATACCAGGCCCTAACATGTTTACAACATTGCTGTTACTGGTATTGTATAAAACGAAATTTTGGCCATTTTTGGATCCATCTTGAATTGGTTTATTGATTGAATGATATTCAAGAAATTGAAATCTATTCCATATTGCCTAGACCACGGTCCAAAGATTTGAAACCCTTACTCAACTTATTTCTTAATTCCAAAGTTTGAGAATGAATCGGATATTTCGTTCGTTTTGAATGCAGTAAACATTTATGTATAGTGCAGAGTGGCCATAGGATACTGTGTATAACAAAACACAAAACATCACCGGTTCGGAATTTTAAAACAAAGTTGTTATTTCTATATTAAGGACTTCGATTTCAATCAGCTTAGCTATTTCGCAACAGTTATTATTATATGCAAAAATATGTATATGCAAAAAAACAAAAACAAAAAAAAACCCAAAACCGATTGTTTGAAATTGAGGCGCCTCCTCGAGAAATCCTCGAGTCAGGGTTTAACTATATCATCAAATTGGGGCTTCCTCCCGCTTTTCTAAATCTGAAGAAACTCCGTTAAATAATTCATATGATATTCCAGGTTGACATTTTTAGTTTTTTGGGATTACACCTTCGAACAGAATGTTCCCAACAAACCTCAGACTTAAGCATTTATGGGAAGAGTTATGCAAATTTGGTTATTTTAGCACTTTCCCTAATACATGTATCATTAGAGGCATCAAAATGGCACAAAGGTACAGCCCCCGTTGTTTGACAATGGGGCTTGCCCTTTTTGCCCCCCCCCTTTGTAATTACAAGACTTTAAGACGCCCCCAATTTTTTCCAAAATTTCAATTTTTGGCACAGTGGTATTGTTCTAACTAGCTCTACGGTCATCCCACATGCGTATTTAAATTATTATTATAGGAGAAGGGGTTTTGTAATTAGAATCTGAGATCCCCAATGGGTAGTTTGAGGCGGTGCTGAAACGTTAAATTTCTTTCTTTCCGTCCATAATGAAATAGCTTCACTTCACAAAGACTGACTCTACTCGATTTTTTCTTGCGCGACCAATGGAACAGCTATTAATGACGTATAACGTACCTGGCGCTATACCTGGCTATTTCATTTGAAGACGTTTCCAGAAACCGTGAATTATATCAGGGATCCCCGATTTTATTAGTCTAATTACAAAATTCTAAGAAATTTTTAGCTTTACTATTTTACAGGATAGTTGTACACTAGCCAATTTACCAATGCCACTTATGCAAAATTTCATTTAAAAAATGGGACTTTTTTAAAATATGCGATTATTGCAAGACATGGAGGCCTGCCTCGTGCCCAAGCCTCGTTCAATATTAAGAATCCCATTACTAAGAAAGGAAGCACAAATCCTAGCAACGAAAAAACCGAGTGATTATATTACGCGGATTGCGGAGTGGAACCTCCGGACACCATCGGACTTTTGTTGTTTCCATCGCTAAATGTAACATGTTAGAAAAAGAAAAACAAAATTGATTAAGAACTATTGGCATGGATTTTAATTTGAATTTTTCTCAGAGTAACCGGTGCCCAAAGAGCTAAACCTTGCGTTCCCGCCGGTTCAACCAGTGACTTCCTCATCCTAGTCAGCGGTTCCTAAAAGTAAACGGCAAGAGAGAACGGAATGACAGAACGATAGATAAATGTTAATCTTAGGCTCGATTATGTTCGAGTATTAATTCGAGTATTAAATCACCTAAAATTTTCTAGTCTCTGGAGGTGCAATGTCGAGTCCATCCCACAAAGCCCCATTTTTGGGAAATATCACCTCAAAAATGTCATCCCACAAAATTTTTATTCTCAATGCAAGACCCCTGACTTTTACACTCATTTTAGCACAAAATGCAATACAATTTTTAGCATGACTGGTTTCCTAAACTTCTTGAACACTTAGATTTCTAATATGGCATGTGTTAGTACAGTTCAGTATGGGCATATTTCCAATGCCTATGGGCAGCCCGTACGCAGGGGGGGGGGGTGCGGTCACAACTGCACCTCCCCCACAGGCCAAAAAAAAGGGGGGAAAGGTCCACTTTGCCGATTTTTTGGAATAACAAGGTCCAAAAGGTTTACAGAAAATATGACGAAAAAGTCCACTTTTTGGTGATGAGATATGCCAAATGTCCAAAAATGGGCCATTTTTAGGGGGTTAAGTCAAATTTTCCAAAAAAAGGTCCACCTTTTGTAAGACCCGCACCCCCCGTAAACATCCTGCTTACGGCCCTGATATGGGATTATTTACAAACGCCTCTCGGTTAAGAGATAATGCCGATGTATTTTTTCTTAAACCGGTCACCCTGAGGTGTTGGAGACTGGAGAGATAGAATGTAACAGTTTTCCTGTATACATTTGACTTCTGAGTTATGATATTTAAGTGTCAATTAATTTGATACAACCGATCATCGGGGGGAAAATGGAGGATATTAGTTTGAGGGGCAAACACCATAATACCGGACGCCACCCCAATTTAAATTCACCATTTTGGGAAGTCTTCTTAAAATTTTGTTGAGAAACATCGAATTTTTTATTCAGAAAACGAGTCTTGGTGGTCGTGTGCCTCAGGCACTGTTGAAGAGCCCAGCTTTCTTGAATTTATCTCTGACGTTAACTTTTTAAGATTATTCCGACTTGGTCATCATGATCTAACTTATTACACATTCCTTTTCGTTGTTTCTGTTAAAAGAAATATTGACACATGGATTTGCAATACACTAAGAGATGACGAAACGCTTCTACACTTCTACAAATGAAAAGGCGTTTTCTTGGTATTATCTCCGTAAAAGACAGCAACATTTTCTTTTAAAATTTTAACAACATTCATACATATGTCCCATTTTTCTTCAATATTTTTTTCCTTGGTTTCTTTATTTTTGCACGCCCCAATGCACTCATACTGCTTCCCGGTGGCCTTTTTACCACATTTGTCGCCCATGCCTTGAAAACCCCTCTTCGCTTTCAAATAAACATCATGGTATTTACATCATTTTCAGCTGTATTATTTGAGCGTCACTCAACCAAGTTTAAAGAATAACGTGTGTTATTCCGATGTCCTAGAATACTTATCACGTCTTGGAAATCTTCGTCGCTGACTGCCTCGCAACTACAGAATGAAAAAACCTTAAATCAAAACTTTGTTTTGTACAAAACTATTAAGTCGTGTGTACACAAAACGACCACTAGATGTACGAATTCAAAATTAATCACATGTATTATCTTTAGCTATCCACATTATTGAAACATAATGTTAACAAATACAACAAAAATTAGGTATCAATGACCAATAATAAAAACTTTGATATATTTTAATTCAAGACGTCAAAATCTCTGAAAAAATGTTTCTTTCTGCAAGATAGCGTCTTGTGCTTCTTAAATATACTTTGGTTTGACGAAGAACCGAAAAAGTGTCAAATGGTCTTGTATAAAAACTTAGTACGTTACCAAATTTTAGTGCAAGGAGTCATGTGACACTGACCTTTGCTTCGCCTAATTTGTTTAGGGATATTTTCGGGAACAACATTACAAGATGGATTTAATTACGGAGCTTACTTATTATTACTACCCGAAATATGGTCTAGAAATTTAATAAGTCACTGTATAAATAATTGCATTGCGGATTTTTGAATGGATACTCTAGTTTGAGCGAGAAAACTCAAATGACGAATCAACGAAGAGTAAACTAAGGACAGAAAAAGTGTAAGGATAGAAGTCTGTGATTCCCGAAATCGTTATTTAACATAATTGCCAAATATTGCCTCCTAAAAGGACATTGCACATAATGGTGACTTCCACGACGAATAAACGACTATCCAGATTGACACTGTGCGCCGAAACACCGGGGCTATGACCGAAACGCCCGGTCATTCGGCAGATGATCTTGCCGAACGGCAGGGGTATCTGTCGAAACAACGGTGTTTCGGCAATTATTCATTTTTTGGGGGGGCGGGCCGAAAATGGCGGCTACGTCATTACCCTGCCGAACGACCGGTTACTTGACGAAACAATGGGTTATCCCAGTAGTTCGGTTTTACGCGTGCGGTTGTTGGAGTTAAATTATGTCAATTGGCTGTACGGACATAGGATGACACGAAAATAGGGTTCATGTGACTCAGCTCGTACGACACCAACACAACCAAACAAAAAGCTAAGATTAGCTTTAGACTAATAATTTTAGGGCCCGTTTAATATTACAAGGGAAGGACCGCAGAAATTGAAAGATGTGTTGAAAAAGCATAACCCCCAGCTAAAGTGGGAGGGGGGGGGGGGGCTACATAGGCCTATTGATCGGCCATCCACACACCACAATTAGGTACATCATGATGATTTACTGCTGATATGCAGATAGGTTGCTTGGCTTACTGAATAATAAATTACACATGACCCCCATCGAAAAAAATTAAAATCACATAACCCTTATTTGTTAAGAGAATGAGGAGATTTCCAGAAAGAAGGCCCCAGTTTTTCGAACCTAGTTTTTTACATATTTGAATGCTACAATGTATAAGATCACAACTGAAGTGAATAAGCCGAAAACCCGTCTATGTAATAGATGATGATTTAGTAGTTTCTGTCGTGCACGAAGAAAGTCAAAGCATGGTTTCTATGGGGAACGATTACGATAGCAGGCAAGTTCAAACACAAGGTTTGCGGTTTTCTTTTGACTGTTTGTCCAATAAACCTTCCAAACTTCTCGGTTAGGTGGTCTACAACCGTCCAGTGAAATTTGGAGAAATTAATCTCCTAAAAAAATTCCTCCTGTCACTTTAAGTAGAAAATATAATAGGTCTATCCCAATGTTTGTACTCACGCACCGGACCCAATACCTAAACCCTACCCAATCCTAACCCTAATCTTAACCCTAGTCCTATAGGCCCTTAACCCCAACCCTAAACTAACTCGTGTTCACCGGCCCTAATCAATAAAGAGGACCTTTACAATGGAGCTAATGGGAGATGTAATCAATGCATTAACGTATACATTGTTCCGAATTCGGCTACCTTGCTAACGAAGGTTTAGCAAGGGGTCTTCATGGGGTATATGTGGTGATGTTGGTGGTACAAAATCGTATTCACGTCTACTACATACATGCTTGTTCCGAAATGCCAAAAAAGCTGATTTTTATGCGTTTCATTGTAGAATGTAATAAAATCACGAAACATGCGTAAACACGTGCTCTACACATCACACAACAGCACGTTATTTTTCCACGTCCATATCCTTGCCGAATGCCCCCGCGTACTTGGCAGTTCTGAGAGGAGGGAAATTCGGCACCAGGGTATTTCGGCACCCGGTGTTCGGCACAACAACACACATTTCAAATGACCGCAGTCTCAAATTCATTGAAACTCAAGCATCATTCACCGTAGTCCCAGATATTGTCACAGAGTTTACAAATATTGGCTCCAGACTTTAAAATGAGGATGATATTACTGTTAGTTAACCATTTCATACAATATTTTACTCTAACAATGTATGAATTAATTTTGCAACATAACTTTGACCTAATCCTTGGCATCCTCCTCACCTCCCCAGGGATATGTCACAGGTTTTCATCATGATTGGACTGGAGTTGACTGGGATGGGAAACACTTTGCAATGGAAGACTTACCACGTTAAACAATTTAAAGGTACATCCAGAGATTTTCTGGCAAAATATTTTTTAGTAAGTACACCGAAATCATAATTAGGCATGGGTTTTGCAAATATTGATGTGATTCTGATCAAACAATATTTACGTATTTTCCCAAAGAGCTATCAATTGTATCGTACTGCACTGTTACAAAAATTCCTAATTTTACCAACCTTTACTTTTTCAATTACGCAACTCCCAATTATTCCATAGCTTCACACGTTCATTACCAATACCTACATAAATAACAATTTGGAAGAAGAAAATTAAATAAACCGTGGCTAAAAAATAGCGACACATTTTGAAAAAAGGTTAGTATTTATAACGCTGACCGTATTATATTTTCCGTATATTACTTTCTTTTGTAATTAACTTTGTTTTTTAATGTAAAATACGAACTATGAAAATCGTTTTAGCAAGAAAATGTGTAAATCGTCTAAGTACGTCATTACAGAAATGCAAAATCTTATTTTCCTATCATCTTTAAAAAAAACTAGTTTAAAAACTCTTTTCCTCTTTTTGTATTATATTTAGTTTAACTGAAAAAAAAGTAGTACACACACATATATATTTAATTTCGCATTTGCTAATCAGTAAAAGTCATGTAGTGTAGTGGATAAGGTTAGGACTTGTAATCGTAAGGCCCTGGTTCGAATCTTGTAAGGGCAAGATTAAGTTTATTTCATAATGGATGATTAAGTTTATTGGTGACCTGTAGAAGGTGTGCATTAACATGTAAAAACAAAGTGTATGAATTGGTTTAATCTTTATTTCTGCACTTTTTCCCTTTGTTATTGCCTTTTTTTCTCAAACTTGTTTGCCTGAAATATAACTTGTTTACAACCACGTGGTAACTGTAAATACACGTTGTATGATGCCATAGTGAAAATTTGGTCAGAGGATTGTAATACCACGTTTTATTCTTAATATTGTTTAAACAAGTCAACAAACCAACAAAACTTTGCAGCTGAGATATTTTACGACCGTGATTTTACGTTCCCTGCAATGGTTCGTATTTGACGGCTCCAGTTATTTTACGTTCTGTTCAAGTTATTTTTAACAGGGTAACACCATACTCACCTAATTACAATAGGCGTTTATATCTTTGGCTCCTCTAGTAAATTCATAAAGGAGCACCATAAATGACCACATAACAACGGTAACCGAGGATATCCGAATTATACATAAAAAGAACCTCTTTGGTGTAATTCCTTTTGGTATGGTGAGACCCAATGTGGAACAATTGTTACTAGGACAAGGTCTAATGAGCCCTACACCCCCCACACCCACCCCCCCCCCCACCTTGAACTGACCCCAAATCCATTGACAGCCGTCCATCACTCTACCTCAGTGATTATTCGTTACCATGTTCATTTTGGAAATTGGCGATCGACGTTGTCCAAATGTGAGGCTCTAGGTTAGAGGGACGTACTACAATATAAATATCCACACCTTAGTAATGCAATTTATTCCTAAAAAGAAATAGGTAAAAAATATGCGAGTGATGATTTTTACTTCTACTTTGCGTGTATTTAGCTACACTCTATATTGATATTCTCAAAGCCGAGGGGACATTTACTTGTGTTTTCCATTTGGCATTTTCTTCAAGGGTTTCCTTTGGCGAGAACGTTTTTACACTTCACCAAAGCATCCAGTATAGCTTCGCGGGTGCGCTTTATTGCGTACCTTCCGCCACCACCTGAAAACTCTCTCAGCCCTATATTCACGGCCACCTATTCGTAGCGCCTTCAGCTTTCTCAACCTCATTCCAGTGAAACATGGAAGTTCAGTATATAAATGTGGAAGGTAAGAGGGTGAACAGTTCTTCAATAACATCGTCTTCATCTGAACCAGTTAGAACTGTGCCAGGAAGATCTGGAAAGGTCCAGTAGAAAATAAAATGACGAATAACACTGAAGGACTTACTCGACATACCATAATTCTCATTAGATATGAGCGAGAAAGATACACCCCTTTACAAACTACAAATGGCACATACGCTAAATAACAAAAAAGACAAACCAATTGACCTATCCTATCGAATATTAAAAGGGCATTTCGTATTAGCCTCGTCCCGAAAGATATAATACGGAGTAAATTGATAATGTAAAATACTGTACAATAGTATTTGAAAAACTGATGAATTGAAATTTCTCAACCTAGCGAAGAATTGGGCGTTCCAACTTCAGGCAGGTTGGTAGTTCTTTTGGTAATAAAGTCTTATTTGTTGAGAAACCATATCCCTTAAATCCCTAAATGCAATGTTTTTGCCTCTTTTCAAAAATCACGGATGCAGAACCAGCCTGTTGTTAGGGGGAAATTGCTCTTAGATTAACAAGACAAATACGCTACCTCCTTTTTGCGGTGATCGTCAGGGTGGTAGTCATTTTCCTCTGGGTTGTAAGTGATATAGGCATATTAAATATAGGCAAGGAACGCTAATTAAGTCGACAAATTATATTTCAATTTGTCTCGGTAGGGGTAAAACCTTCCGAGACAAAGAATTGTTACTTGCATTTAAAACAATCAATAAAAATATCAACATAAGCAGGGTGGGATTGGCTGCAGGTCTTTCCGATTGGCAGCTCGTTTTGGACCGTTTTAGGCCGCCATAATGGACCAGATAGACAAAGGTATGTTAGTAGGTGTTCCAACTAGCTAACGTTGTTCTAATGGCTTGTCTGAGTACAAACCACTCATATCCACCTTCGCCAGATGATCCCATGCGAGGGTGGAACTCTGAGCAGAGGAGAGACAGTTATTCCACATAGTGAGGTGCATTGTATTGTATACCATTGCAATGCTTGTTCTTTCTGCTTAATAATGCTCCCTCAATTGAAACCATATCAGGTTTAGAGCTGAGATATAACCTTTAGGGGGTTGTTCGTCAAGAAGAAAATGTGCCAATCTGAACTCAACAGCACAATCCACTGTTGAATAGCAGTAGACTTAAGGCATGAACGGAAAAGTTGTTTTGGGGCAATGAACAAAACAGCATGGAAATTAAGTTTTACCCTAATAGCGAGTTGAACCCCCGTATGCTGCTACTACAGGCTGACTTTCCCCTTCTCCTTGACTGCTTACAATGTCCTCACTCTGTCCTGAAGTCGTCGCGTCGTTCGAGAAGCAAGTCATCCAATTATCCTTGCTTCTGTGTGGATCGAAGCACTATTGTCTTGCAGGATGGCATTGGGTTCAAGATTCTGCAGATATGCTAGTGCGACAGGCTCCAGGATGTCATCGCGATACTTAGCAGCAGCATTTAATTTTCGTCAATCACAACCTGTCTTGTCTTTTCGGTCTGGAAAATCCTTTTCAAATCATGACACTTGCACCGTGTATGCTGTGACTCTTTCAATACAGCAATTTGAAAACTCACTCTATAGGCCGCCCTCATACTCCCCCTGGTAAACTATTCGACTTTTTGCAAGCAAAATCTTGCTTTATCGCTGAACATAACGTTCCTCCACCTGTACCATTGGTGGTGTTGTCTACATCCACGTAACATACCTGCCTGTGTATTCAAGTTATTGCAGCTGTCTTTTTGCGAGTTCACGTCATAAGTCTACTGAAGTACCACGGTGGATTGCGTTGTCGAGTACCAGATTTGGCACATTTCCTTCCTGACCCCACAACCTTCTAAAGGTAATATCTCAAAACTCAAAGATCTAAACCGTGGTGGCAGGCAATATGGTCCGCCGTTCGCACAGTTCCCGCCAAGATGGTGAACAATAGGGCAATCGATTCAGCTGACTCTTCACACAACATTAGTTTCACGCTTTATTCCGTTGTCGTCTATGGAGCCCGGACTGTGGTTCCTGCCGGACCATATTTCCTTTTACACCGGCTATGTATCAAATAAGGTAGCATGAAAAGCACAAAGAACAAGCTTTGTAAAAAGTAACCCATAACATACCGACCATCTATACCACTTTGAGAGAGGTTTAGTTCAAAGCTCAAAAGCTAACGGTATCAAACTGTCAACATCGACAAAATGACGGCGTGTCCATATAACTGTTATTATTGTTTTTGCTCGCGTTTATACCCGAATACAATTTTTGGTAGCAAAATACCTGCCATTTTCAGTAATAGGATTTTTTGGCGTGGGAACAGTGACTTTGGATCAGGTTTCTCAATTTCAATTTTTAACATTCCTATTCAGACAATGGGGCTCAAATGCCTAAAAGGTCTCAGAAGATGTTGTTTAATTTCCTCCTGAGTGGAACCCTCCTATACACCAGCCTGGCTTTTGTTTGGTCCACTCGTACGCTCGCTATTTTAAATTGTTGTAAAACATTATAACATTTCATTAAAAGACACAAAAATGAATTATCCTCGTAGTATACATTACTATTTGTATACTTACCCTTTCTTATAATTCCTATACTATTCATTCAAGTCATGCAATTGGGGAAATTTTATAAAACGATATTAGATAGTCTACGTGGTAACATATATTGGTAGGAGAGAGATCTCGATAAGTATTTTGTTCATTACCTTAGAGCATTATATCTGGCGCGGATGTATTTATAAAGAAACAACATCATAAAAATAAAATGCATACATTGATTAGAGTAATGATGACACTTTGTCCGCTAATTCAAAACTATTTAGAAAAATGAAACAAAACAAACAACAACCAATGATACTTTGGTTATCTTTTTACAGCAAAATGAAACCACAACAACACTAAACCCATAACGTCTGCCTTGATCATGTGAAAACACAAAAATTATTTGAAAACGATCCTGGATCTTAATGTATGTTTCTAAATAAGAACCTCAAAGATGTTATCTATCTAGATCTTATCTAGATTTACACAACACTGCCATTTTTTGGTACCGTCTTGTATTTTTGGTGGGTGCAGTACTATGATATGTATTTACATATTTACCATATTTACCAAAGGTGCTTCCTTTGGCGCTGATTTACTCCGGGTCCTTCGTTGCCCGTTCTCCCTACAAACCTCTACCCTTTTAAACCATTGTAACAACAATGATCCTTTGGTTTACTTTTACAGTAATCCAAACATTGCAATTTTTTACTACTGAATTTACACCTTCCTGGAGTCTCATCACACTTTCCGCGAGGTACACCCTCCCCTGAGAAATTAACCTTTGCTCCTCCACGGTTTAAGGCTACGTAAAAAAGAAAACCCGTTTTACGGGCGAGCCGGACCTTTCGAGTAGTATTGCGGTCGTCCGGGCGATTTTTTTTTTTTTTTTGGTGTTGTGGTGTTGGTTTTAATTTTTAACAAAATAATATTCTTATTTTTTTCTTTTCTGGAGCTCAAATGGCCTAAAATTAGCCCCAAAATGCTGAAAAATCAGAGAAAAGGAAATTTTTTTTACCAACAATTTTGTAAAAACAAATTCCAAAATTGATAAATGTGGGCTAAAAACAGGCTGATTTACACGATTTTTGGAAAAACTAAAAAAAAATCTGCAAAACTGAAAAATGAGGGTCGGTCGGCCGTAAAACAGGGTTTTTTTTTTATTTTCGTCGCTCTATTGCTTGCTCCAGATGACCCACAAATGGCGTAACCTTCCACATATTATTGTTTATAACTTGTACACGTAGAACTTCAGACGTAATGCCCGTTTGTGCTACTTCCTTAAGAAGAATTTCAGTTACTTAAATGCTATGACCTGATTCATGACTTAATAAAGTTTGTATCGTTCCTGTTCTTTGAGGCAAACATTATCAGTTTCATGTTATAACCCCATTGATGTAAGGATTGGGAGCAAAACTTCTGACACAGAGACAAGAAATGTCAAAAATTTACCTCCTGAAGACTTCAGGCCCGTCCCATGGGGTGGGGTGTGGGGGTGGAACTCCCCCCCAGCGATCCTCAAAAAGAGAATAAAGAAAAAGGGAAGAGAGATAGAGAAAGGAAAAGAGAAAGAAAAAGAAAGAGGGAAAGGAAGAGAAAAGGAAAGAGGAAGAAAGGGTAAGTAAAAAAAAATGAAACAAAAGGGAAAAACATCAGAACGCCATGAGATTGAACCTGCCAGACTTACAAACCCCAAATATCACAAATATTTGGCTTCCCCTCAAGCCAAGTATTGTGTCCAAGCCCTAACCAACGGAATCATGAATTTGCTATGTACCACAGTACTTGGACAAATGTGTAAAATAAAGTTGAGAAACACGAGGATAGCCATGGGCCATTCCTCAAGTTTGGTCTAACATATATAAGGGGAATTTTCAGTCGGGGATCTGAAGTGGTCAAGAAAAAAAATGGTAGGGATAGATCCCCTAGGCCCCCAGGCACCATAAACTAATAGGTCTACTGGCTGTCATTTGAATTAAGTACTAGAACTTAACCCTTTACAATACCTTTCTTAATAGCTAAAATCCAAGAGCTCCGGGGGCCAGCATCCGTTAGACATTGGCGTAGCTATATGTGTATAGGGTCCCCTTGGCGGTAAAGCTTATACTGCCCGATCAGTGAGCAAAGTTATAACCAGCCAGTCTTTTTCTTATCTTTGAATTGGTTACCATTTACCCCTCTAAAAGTGGTAAGCGTGAAGGTTCTGAATAGCTGAATCCAAGAGCTTCCGGGGCTTCGCCCCCGACCCCCAGAAAGGGCTCCTGCTACTGCACCACACCCCTTAAAGACATTGCGCTAGCTATATGGCAGTACAAGCTTAATAATATAGCCTCCTGCCCGTCTCATGATCCAAGTTAGAAACGCAGTCTTTACCTGGGTTCTTTACTTTGATTGGTTACTATTTACCCCCCCCTCAACAGGCATGGTCATTTTGAATGTTCTTGAATAGCTTTAATCCAAGAGCCTCCGGGGGCTCTTCCCCCTACATCCCAGCAGGGGCTCTGCCCCCTCACCCGCCAGGGGCCCTAAAGCGGCCCCTGTACCCCACCCGATCAAGCTTTCCGATTTGCGTCAAGGCACTTGCCGTGTGCAGTTCAAACGATCAAGAAAAAAAATGGTCTGTAAGAGCATCTACTTAGGACAATTTTTCAACGCCCTAAGTGGGGCCCAACCGTGCTCCGTTAGTTGTAGTTGTTTAATATTCGCTCACTCTATGCTTCCATGGACTCTTACTGCAGCAATACCATTTCTTCACTTTATTACAACACAAACACCCCACCCCTGACAAAATGTCCTAGCGAAACGGCCCGCCTGAAAGTGGAACATCCAGCACAACAGTCTGGCTTTCTTGTCCGCTCGCTATAATGTTTTTAAATGTTTAGAATCAATATTATATGGGATGCATGAAGCAAAGTTCGTTTCTCTTTTAAACCAAATTAAAACCATTATTTGTCATCTTCTGGTGGAGCCTTTACCAGGTTAACTTTACTCTGCTGGGATCCCGAAATTCCATGTCATAGAAATAATTTTCCCTTCTGGAACTTACTACATTATTAGGAGTGTTTGAAGTTCTTCTAATTATTTAACAGTGAACTTTGTGAATTAGAATTGCATGATTACTGGAGTCCATCTCTAAGCTGGTGTTCGTCTAATGTTGGACAAATTTCTGGAAAGCGGCCAAACTTGCTCCCATGCGCTTCTACGTGGATGGGGGACACTGGCCATTATTAAAACATTATATTTTACGTTTATCACCAGTTTATTCGACTACTTTTATAGAGGGTGCCAAGTTCAGTGAACGACGCTGCTTCCCACAAGGGCCCTCTTCAGCAATAACTACAATCAAACAACATACAAGTATTAAAAATTCAAATAAATTCCAAAATTCTCTGACATTAGAAATATGGAAAATCATAAGAGTAAGTATAAGTATAAGGAATTCATTGTTGGCCAAAAATTGGTAAAAACACACTTAAATAACCTATAATTAATAGAAAGAAATAACGGAGCAACGTACACACCAGTCATATACACAAATTTGAGCCTGG
>JAMKCH010019645.1:0-33855 GCA_023653785.1 Ophioderma brevispina
AAGAGTAATCCTCATGTGCACTGCAACCATCCGCCTCCTCCCTCACCTTGGTGTCAGTATCATCATTCGATTACCCCAGGCGGAACATCTCCCGGGTGTTATCAACTGTATCGCAGACCAGCCTTCAGAGGAAAATCAGCCAAATGATAGCTTATTTGGCATCAGCTGTGGAGTGGCAATCTCAACCAGCGCGGTATGCCAGATGATTTTTCAAAGACTTTTCAGGCCCATGGTAGACTGTGCAAACAACAAGATCCCCAACGCCCAACATACTGGCACGTGGCTAACGGACGAGAAAGCCTGGGTGAGGAGACTGCTTTACAATAAGTTGGGATAACCTGATTGCATACGCCTTTCCACCAACCGATAACAATTATGGCGAAGGTACTAACAAGTTACAGCATCAAGGTCATAGCAAGCATTCTGCTTGTTGCCCCATTTTGGCCACGCAGTTTTTGTTTTTTAGACTGGTCAGCATGCTAGAAGATCCTCCACGACTGATTTTTTCCTTTAAGGGGGGGGGGTATAGGTGTCTGAAGCAGTGAACTTTGAAATGATTTTTTCTTAATCTTCCTAAATAGTGGTAGATAACATGTTATATATCATATTGTACCTCATGTCACAAAGTTTTAAAATCCATGAAAAATTTTTTGTCTGGTTGCCATGGTACCACCCCCGTAAGGCATCTGATTGGCTAAACACTAGAACGAATTTAACAAAATAACTAAACATGCTACTGGGAAACGAAACTTGGGTGACATATGTAGGAGGTAAATACGCAGTGAACCCTGAAGCCGGATTTTTAATAACGTTGCCGCATGGCAACCGGCAATCGCCCAATCGCGTAATTCATGGCGTAATGTGAATTTGGAACACACTTTTTAAAAATAGGCCTCTTCATGTGCACGCGTCCTAAAAAAAGATGTGCTTCATATGTGTGCCCAATTCATGGTCATAGCATGTAGCGTTTTCTAGTTACTTTCGTTCTCTCATTTTTGGATGTTTGCGTATTTTTAATTAACGAAACGAGTTATTCCACTCGACAACATTTAGACAAAATTGGGGCGCTTATGATGTGAAATATGGAATTATGTTTTTAAATGTCATTAATGGCTGAATTAATCATAATTATTTATGAAAGAATCATCGAATAGGTGCATCCATTGTACTGTAATTAATTTTAAAAAATTGTTCTTAAATATCGCCGGTGAGAAAACATAAAATACTAAAAAATCACTTACCCAGTGACATTTAATAACTTGTAAAATGGAAAGGATTATAAGTATTATGATACTTCCTTAGCCAAAATGAATGTGTTAATCGTTCATAAATGACTATCTTTTAAAATATCTTAAAGTATAACCCGTTGAATTTTTCACCTGAATAAAAAAGAGATGATGCATTTGTGGCAATTTCGCGTACACTACTTGACTTTGATCATCCATATCTCGGTAACCGAATGGCCGATTGCGATCGAATAAAACGCCATTTTGTAGATTTTAGTCTACACAATTTAGCCCATGCATTATCTTCATTTTCCTGGATTAGAACAATTTTTTATCATATTCAGACCCCATACCCCCCCCCTTAAGGCAAAACCGTTGGTGGACGGAGAAACAACAGAGTGTCGCTCCTAAGGCTAAAATCTCTACACTTGACTGTGTGGCCTCTCTCAGCTCGCCTTCAAACGCAAAGGTTTTTCAGAGAAGCTGGCCTCCCTGGCGGCCGGACGAATTGAGTCAACCTCCATGTAATCTACTAGTAACTTCGACGCTTCAAATTCTGGTGCAAGAAACACAAGGTTGACTCCGCATACTGGGCCTCTGTATGAGCCATGGCACTTCCTGACATCTTCTTTTTTCAAGAAAAACCTTCAACTATTAGAAACTACCTTCTCCATATCTACTATTCATCGATACCCGGATCTGAATTAGAGAAGATAAGGGTCTCTTGGATCTCATTAAAGGGATTCCTTCATAAACGTCCTAAGCCGTTATAAAGCTCACGCCTTCGTAGGGATCCTCCTTTGGTCCTTCAGTACTGTCACCCCCCCGGCGAGCCGTTGAAACCATTTGCAAAGACACTCTTTCTTGACTTGACTAAAGACAACGCATTTCCACTTCTGATGGCTGCATCTACCAGACGATGTTCAGAAATCCATGCGTTATCTACAGACAAGAAGTAATATGAGATTCTCAGATTCTCACAATGTCTCTCTAATCTACTTCCTCTGGCTGGTTTCATGCTAAAACACAGACCCTCATTATGCCCCTCAATCCTATATTTCGTCCAGAGCTTCCCAGGTTACTGGTGATGCCTGACGATAACGCTGGTGTCCCAGTCAAGCTTCTCCGACAGTATTACACCGTCGGCCTTCTTAAGGAAATCATGGATTCTTCAATATCTGACACCTATTCATCACTACACACTAAAACCTTACAAACCTGCAACAAAGCAAACTTCATGCTGGGTCACTTCCCTCTCTCTGATGCTTTGCAAGTGAAAGCCTCTTCACTGGACAGTAACATCGCCTTTAACCCGCATGCTCATGAAAATTTAGAAGTCAGGCAACATCTTGGGCTTTCACTTAGGGTTAACATATCTGATATAATGGAAGCAGCAGGATGAGGACGCCTACTACGTTTCAGAACGTTTAATGAAAGACGTCCTTACAAGTAACCAAATCTGGCCAAAATCATCCTGTCAGCAAGCCGTCAGAGTAAGAGGAGGGATGCCATGCATCCTTATCAACATGCTCATAAGGTGAGTATTGCCGGTCTTTAATTATAACTATATAAGTGCTTTGATATAGATGGGCTGATGTTAACATGTATATCATGTTTTATTTATATGCTGTATCATTGGGGAAAAATTATTCGCTTCCATTAAACTTCACATGGCGATAAACCCCTGCAACAACTGATACTACGCTCCACTTCGTCCACCTAGTGACCAGTGTTGCAGTCATGCCTAGTTGGATCATTTTGTAAGTATAAATGGATGAAATAGAATATACCTCACCAGAATGATTTTGAGATTTTCTATTTACATACAGTATACTTACGAATATCCACTAGGAACCCTCATCCAGTCCCTTCCCCGCAAGTGGACCCTTGGGGAAGGTCGCAACAATGAGCAAAGGATTCTTGTCGCCAGTGACGTCAATGGACGGCGTACCATGCCGCATGGGACCGCTACTAGGCATGGGGTGCAACCGAAATTTTAATGTGGCAATAGGGGTGTCTCCAGGCTTTTTTGAGTTCACAAAGAAAAATGCACTAGTTGGATCATTCGTAAGTATACATGTATGTAATAGATAATCTCACAACATTCTGGTGATATAAACTTGGGTCTCAAAACCTCCATGGCCAGGAATTCCAAGTAGATCATGCTGAAAACATATCTTTGTTGGCAGAAAACAACAAGACTCACTGCAGCACCCACAGCTTGAAGGCTGATCCCTAATGTATTGCATCATAGCCCACGGCAAAGTTTCTGTGAAGTGTTGCATTGGGGGGGGGTGACCTGCTGCGTTTTGTGAAGACTGCATGAGGCATGCATAGAACAAAACAGATGGAACAAACATGCATGCCGATTGGAACCAAAAATGCACGTTATGTGACGTAAGCATTCATTATATCGTTTATTGAATGACTGATCTTATCCTCCATCAATACATGATCTACTTCAATATTGGACAATGATAGTTCATCGCTCAAGTAACTTCAATGAATCAATTTAATAATAGGGCCGCAAAAGTGCACTGATCCTTGTGGCACTGAAATAGTATGTTTCGGTGAAAGATTACCAACCAATGTCCATCTTTTAACTATGTACACAATATGTGCAAAAGTGTTAGTAAACTCATAAAATTCTGTGCAGATTTTTAAATGCTAAAATGACAAATTAGAAACAAAACAATCCAAAAATGATCCTGGCGATTGGTAATAAAAGTCACTTGATGCATTGCCGTCTGTTTAACTTAAATGTACTATATTTGAGTTGTGAAAACCATCAAAACAGAGACAAATATACAAGATTACTTCTGCTATGACATTTAGTTCATTCATACAATCACATTCAGGTTTTGTGGTCAATTTGCAATGTTGACTTAAAACAATAATGACTACGGATCGATCAGCAAAAATATGATTTAGAAACGCCTAGAACAACATATACAATGTAAAAAGTCCTTGCATAATCAGGAGAACAATTGCGCGTCTGACGTAAGTTGACAGTCCAGAACATATGTCTGCCGTGAAGAATAATCTGTGAACATTTAAAGCTTATTGAAACAGCAAGTTTACTTAAGTGAATTATTGTGTCCTTGCGTCAGAAACCCGACTGCAATTAGGGCATGTTTTGCATTTTAAATCATATTTTGTTGGAACATGCCCGCCCATATCGCATTCAAACCAATCACAGTCTGTGCCGCGCTGATTGACAAACCTTGACATAAGCGATTGGTCGGCTAATTCTGTTTCCTGACTAGCATAAGACAAGATTCAACTTAGAATCAATTCTTCAGAGCATAGCAATACTCTCATGTACAAAGCATGAAACCTCACTTTCAAAAGATTTGAACTCCTGTAAACTACTTCTTAAAGAGCAAAATCATAATGAAAAATCCAGCAAGTAAACTTGAGTTGATTTCAACTTTTGCATCCGAAACACAAAAAATTGAATAATTCCTACCTCGGAATTTTCAAATGGAACTCATCTTCTCAAGCGAGTAGATTGGTGGTGATTGACTGCAATTCGCTCAAGTATTGATTTTCTTGACCTTTTGACTTTGACAGCAAAGCCTCATGACGCCACTGATTTTGTATGTACCGGCCCCCTTCCTTGTTGAGCTATGTTGGATTTGGCTTTTATGTGAACTGCTCGTTAACACCTCGTTCAAACCACCTATTGTCTCTGTCCAAAATCTTGACGTTGTCAATGTCCACAGAATGCCGGGGGACTCAATGTGAATATGTTTGGAAACTTCAGATGTTGTGGTGCTTGGTCGCCTGGTTCTAGAAAGCGCGGTGTTTCAAGGCGCGTTCAGTTTCGCCGATATATGCTTCTGTGCACTGTCATCGGGAAGTTTGTGCCCTGGCGGGAATATACTACACCGGACCCGTATTCTTTTCTTATTTGTCTTGTCTTTTGGCGAGACTATATCTGCCGTAAAGTGCGGTTGGGCTTGAAAAATACGCTTATGCCGTAGCTACTGAAAGTCCTACGTAGCTCGAGGTGGACCATTTGACATAGGAATAACGACAAGGCCTTTGCCTGGGAGTTTATCTCCTATCCGCTCTGCGGCTTTGTGTGCTTTTGGCTCATTCGCTTTGTCAATTGCCCCCTTCGGATAACACATTGGCTAAGGCATTTTCACGTGGGAGTTCTCCATTTCTCCTTGCTCCTCCGCGCGATCCTTAGGTTCCGTGACACAAGGTCTCCTCGACGGTATACAATGGCCGGATGACTCAAAAGTTTTGTTTTTTGGTGGGTGATGGGATGATTGATGTGAAATTCATATGATCGTGTGGGTACTTTTGGCCGATGATTTTAACTTTGAGTGACTTGTCTGGTTGGATAACAGTTAGTGTGTCAAGGAAGCGAGCTGAGTTGTTTCCAAACATATTCACATTGATCCCCGGCATTCTGTGGACATTGACAACGTCAAGAATTTTGGCCAGAGACAATAGGTGGTTTGAACGAGGTGTTAAGGAGGCAGTCACATAAAAGCCAATCAACCATCGCTCGAAACAAGGACGGGGGCCGGTAACAACTCAGTGGAGTCTATTAGGCGTGATCAAGTCAAAGGTCAATAAAATCCAATAGCTTGAATCGATTTCAGTCATCACCATCACCACAGCTACTCGCTGATCAAGATGAGTTCCATCTGAAAATTCCGAGTTAGGAAGTATTCTATTTTTAATGCTCCAGGAACATAATCAGTTAAATTCTAAATCAAAAAATCATGATTTATACCAACACAGATTGAACTTTCATTAAAGCCAGTAAACTTGTGTGATCCCCCTGTCAAGATGGCAGCAGGTCTCGGAACATGAACATCAGATTACCTTTGAACTGGGTCCATGACCTTGAATCATCCACACATGAAAAAAAACCCTTATGCACCTTAAATCCCAAGTCTGGTTTAAATCAGACGTCAACTTTTCGAAGACGACTTGAACAACAAAACCTAACCAAACGGAAACACACATTACACATACATACATACAATATGCAACACTCTCCACACAAAATCCCCCTCTGCTTTTTCAGCCCGGGAGATAAAAATGAAAGTTGCACTCTTCAAAAGACTTCAACAGTGGGACAGCTGGTGGCCCTCCCACCCCCCCCAAGATTTTACTTCAAGTTTTTAGGTATTTGTCACAATTTTTGCGAGGTTTACAAACTAGTGCACCTGCACATTCAGAAGAAAATCAAATAGATATAAAAAGTTTCCATGCACAAATCACAGCATTGTTTCCAAGTCCTCAACTTGGTCAAGTGTGAGCTGAGTCAATGTTAACAATGTCCGTGCAATGTTTTGTTGGCACTAACATGGTCCTTACCCCACAGCCGATAGAGTTGTTCCACTCCCACTTGGTATAGGCACTTAGACTTCCTCTTTCTCAACCTAACTTTGTTGGAATTCTTTTTCTCTTGAAAACCCCCGTTTTCCTTGGCGGCTTCTTTTTCTCTATTTCTTGTTTTTTTTTTCCTCAGCTTTTTCTTTCATATATGCTGCCACTTGTCACCCGAGATTGCTCTAGGTAACATTTCCTGTTTTCAGACTGGTTTCTTTGATTTTGAAATGGTGGCAGGATAGTGTAGGTATTGCTTTGGCTACTTCTTTTTCTCTATTTCGTGTTTTCTCTCAGCTTTTTTGCTGGCGACTTGTCACGCCGGATTGCGCTATGGGTAACATTTCCTGTTTTCAGACTGTTTTCTTGCGATTTTTGCAATGGGTGCAGGATAGTGTTAGGTGATTGGCTTTGCTGCTTCTTTACAAGACGCCGTCAGCCGTCTTGTTCTGTTTTTGAGGGTTCTTCTGTCTTCCTTTCTTCTGGCAACACTACTTCAACATGCGTCTAGTTCAAGTCATCAGTTGGACGTATTTTGACTCACCTACATCAAAAGGACCACGCTGACCCGTCCCATTTATGTCAATATGACATTGACCCCTGTCTGACCTTTGACCTGGCCACAGGCTTCAAATATGTAATTTCATTGTCAACAGTTATCTCTCTACAGATTACGCCGATATTCAACCAACTGGTCAGAGGAACCCCTGACCCTTGCTTCATATAGGGTGTTCAGGGATAAGGAGTCAAAGGTCATTAAGGGGTCATTTCCGTTATGAAGGCCAAAATTGTGAAAAATATTCAAAAAATCGCTGTCCTTACAAATTACGAACAAGTGACGTCATTAGAGCACAGGTATTGTTACTAGGTCATGGGTCTTTGGTTGTCCACAGTTTCAGGAAATCAAATGGTCATTAAGGTGTCACTTTCCGGTCAAAACCAATATTTATTCCAATATATCAAAAATTTTTATCTCAAAACTCAACAATAGTACAGGACTTAACTTACCGCTATGCGTTCATGTTACCTGGGGTATGCAAAGTATTTTTATTTTGGAGGCTCAAAGGTCATTTAAGTCATTTCCGTTTTAAGGTAAATAAATTCAAGAATTAAAAAAAAAAAAAAAAAAAAATAAGTAGAATTTTTTTATTTGCATTGGAACAATGCATTTTTGTTGTGTACGTCAGTTTTATTTATAATACCGGGCTCAAAGGTCATAAGGGGGTCAAAAGGCAATTTTGCCAAAAAATGTTAAAAATAAGACCAACTTGGATTTATCTCAGCCTATAGAGGACAGATAAGCCCGTTATTACTACATTACTACAGTGATGTAACATTAATGTATACAGAGTCTAGGATAAGTTCTCTACCCGCAAAGGTCAAAGTTCAAGTCAAAGGTCAAAATTACAAACCAGCTCCGATTGAAAGTGAATATGACAGGAATTATCCTCGTGATATCGTAAAATAACAGAAAAAATTACGTTGACCCTATTCGTGACCCAGGTGTTCACGTTATAGAGGTTAGAGGTGCAAAGGTCAAATCCCTGACATTCTTGGAGTTAGTTGAAACGTCAATATAGCGTTCCTCATAACGTTGTTTACACGTAAAAATCCATTTAATGACATTTGGTGACATATTGGTCCAGTTACATGGGGTCAAAGGTCCTTTACTGGCACATTAGGGGTCACCATTCCTACTTAGGCAGCCTTGTGTCATGTCTCAGAGGCCTGACTAGTAATATCTGTTTCCCTTGATCACCTTCCACCGGGGCTTTAAAACGATCCAGAGTCAAAACGCTTGGTCCGATTCAAACCAAATCTTCAGGGGCAGAACAAGTGTTCAGAGCTTTTTTATGGGTTGGACACAGTTTTCCGTTCACAGGTCACGTAGAGGTCAATGTGGCCAATTAGGTCAAAAAAATCCTAAGAAATGCTTCTTCTCCTACACAGGGAGGAATACGCGAAAATTGAAGGGAACCGGAACTTGGAAAGGAAAGTGACATCGGAAAAGAGATAACTATGGGGGATAGAAGGAGCTATTCGATTTAGGATTGAAACGCGGACAACGGTGGAGCCAGTAGATGGGGAAACTAGCGACGCTCACTGATGACGTCACTCATGCCATGCATCGCCTATGACTAGTGTCTATGGGATATTCACATATTGAGTCAGTGGTCAGGAAGGGGTCGTTTGAGGTCATATCGTGATTTATATGTCCTAGTGGATTTGCGCACAGTTCTTCAAAATGGCAATATTTTTTATCAGCCAAAATTAAATTTTAAAAATATTAATGTGCATAAGAGGCATCAGACGTGATTGAGTAACAACCAGCCCGTTCCATCACGCGAATGGCCTCAATCCATTCTACTATTGACGAAGTTTCAATACTGAACCCCTATAGTATAATTCAGTATATCATGCATTACGATCGTCTGCTAGACCGCGGACTGATATAGTTGGCGTGCGGGCCTATCCTAAACGATTTGGGTTGTAAATTAATCAATTTTGCCACCTTTTCCTATATTACATCAATGAAGAAATTCACAGCTTTCATTGACACCAATTTTACTTCCTTAGTAGTCCCAAATAGTCGATCCAGATACGCCTAAACATTTTTGCGCTATGTTTAAAAAAAAAGGATAACTTTGTATCCACGAATTTATGGGGCCTGAACTATTTAGCTGTCCGCTGACATGCTTGGATTGAGTTGAAACTCAATATATTGATCCTTGTAAGTTGTTAACACGTAAAATACATTAATGACATTTGTGACATTAGGTGATGTTACAGTGGTCAAAGGTCAATCACCTCAATGGTCATTAAGGGGATCCATCCATTCCAATACGGCCGCTTGTAAATTAGATCTGTCGCCCAGGTCTAGTTCTTTCTTGTTTCTTTTCTTTCTATCAACACTTCAACTGCGTTTAGTTCAGTCATCATTTGACGTATTTTTGACAGACGTACATCAAATGAACAGCTGAACGCGTCCCATTTATTCATATGACATTGACCCTGCCTCGAACCTTTGACCTGGCCACAGCTTCAAATATGTAATTTAAATGTTTCAAAATATTTCTTCTACAGGATACTTAATTACGCCGATATCAACCAAACTGGTTCAGAGGAAACCACTGCCCCTTGCTTCATCAATAGGTTGTTCAGTGGATAAAAGGACCAAAGGTCATTAGGGGTCATTTTCCGTTTGAACGCCAAAAATTGTGCAATATTCAAAAATGGCTGTGCGGGGGTGGCCGTCTTAAAAAAGCCCCACATTCCTATCTAGACATAGTGGCGTCATTAATCACATGTATTGCTACAGGCAGGTCCTTCGGGTTGTCCACAGTTCAGGATCAAAGGTCATTAAGGGGTCACTACTTCCGGTCACAAACCAAAAATATTCCAACTAATTCAAAATTTTTCTCTCAAAACTCAACATTAGTACAGTGACTTAACTATCAGATATGCATTCATGTTACCATGGTTATGCAAGCTATTTTTATTTTGGAGGTCAAGGTCCTTTAAGGTCATTTCCGGTTTAAGGTAATAATTTCAAGAAATTTTTTATCTCCAGAATACGCATAGTAGAATTTTTATTTTGTAATTGGAACAATGCATTTTTGTTGTGTACCTCAGTTTTTTTTTAATAATACCGGGGATCAAAGGTCATTAAGAGGGGTCAAAAGGTCAATTTTCCAAAAACATTTAAAATAAGACAAATTGGATTTATCTCAGCCTAATGAGGACCGATAAAGCCCGTTCTTACTACAGTGATGTAACATTAATAGTCTATGATAGGGTCATGATAGTCTTCGCCACCCCAAAGTTCAAAAGTTCAAACAAAATTTACAAACAAGTCCATTGAACTGAACTTTGAGACAGGAATAATCCTCGGGATATCTTAAATACAGAAAAATTACAGTACCCTATTCGTGACCCCGCCAGGGGTCACGTTTCTAGAGGTGCAAAGGTCAAATCCCTACATGCTTGGATTGAGTTGAAACTCAAATTGATCCTTGTAAAGTTGTTAACACTAAAAATATAACAGTTTAATGACATTTTGACATATTGTTGAAGTTACAGGGGTCAAAGGTCAAGTCACTCTCAAGGGTCTTCAAGGGGATCATCCCAGCCGTCCTCAATAACGGCCTCTTGTAAAGTAGATCTGTCCCAGGTTCTAGTTTCTCTATTTCTTGTTTTCTCCTCAGCTTTTTTGCTGCCACTTGTCACCCGAGATTGCTCTAGGTAACATTTCCTGGTTTCAGACTGTTTCTTTCTTTGATTTTTTAATTGGTGCAGGATAGTGTAGGTGATTGGTAAAGTGAGCATGGAAAGCATAGATGAAGTTCTTGCAGTGAAAGAAACAGCGCGATGGACCTTTGATTACCTTGTAAAGTTGTTAACACAAGAAGCACACCAGAGAGCACACAAAGATTCTCACATGAATATTTAAATAAGGGTCAGAGTCCTGCGAAGGCCCTAGGTAAAGAAGTTACAGTAAAGATTGTAGGTTCTGAATGAAGTAGAGGTTGAAGTTCAAGGTGACCTTGATGCAGACCTTCCCAATACTTCTGGCCAGGTTTACCCTCTATAAATGGAGTAAACCTCTCATCTTGACTCATGATTTCCTGAACGATTATTCCCGCTTTGTTTCCTTGTTTTGCCATTACCTATTTTGGTCATGTACAAGCAGTAGGTAACATGTCAGTTTTCTTCTGCTTCGTCAAAACAGTTGTTGGACCACTTCTGTTCTGCGAAGAACCTACAAAGTACATTGATTAAAATCAGTAGATGTATATTGTTTTGCATTTAGTTCCTTTGAAGATTATAGCTTAATAACTGTGCATTTACTTTTGCTCGAAAAATGTGACAAATCAATGCACGCGTGCTGAGATTTTGATGCATCTAATGCACGAGCTCTGCAGGACCGAGTGCATTGGACAAGCATCAAAATTCAGCACAAGTACAGTGTACAGCCTTCAGTATAAGAGCATCAAATGAGGGTACGTTTTAAGTAATAGCCTTCATATAATTTTTTTGACTATTGATACAGTAAGAAGCAGCTGTTACTCTTCAGGATAAGAAATATTTGAGTTGTGACACCATCAAAAGCAGAGACAAATACATATTACTCAGTGGCGTAACCAGACATTTGCAAATTGAGGGGCAGAAGGGGTACCAAGGCATTTTCTGAGGGGGGAGAATTTAGGTCCTTCTCCATAGACACTGTACAAAAGGTCAGTTCATCTGGTTACACCACTGATATTACTTTATGCTAAATTGCTATGACATTGAGTTTCATTCATAGACAAATCACATTCAG
The DNA here is from genome assembly GCA_023653785.1 of Ophioderma brevispina. Lineage (NCBI taxonomy): Eukaryota > Metazoa > Echinodermata > Ophiuroidea > Amphilepidida > Ophiodermatidae > Ophioderma > Ophioderma brevispina. The sequence goes on from JAMKCH010019645.1 coordinate 11,902, forward strand.
GTTTTGTGGCCAATTTGAATGTTTGACTTATGAAAATAAGGATGCAGATTCAGCATACAAACAATTATTTAGAAACCCTAAAGAAATATTATACATGTAATAAGACAAGATTCAACTTTAGAATCATTCTTAAGAGCATACAATTGCTCTATAAATGTACAAGCAAAAGATTCAAACTCTTGTAAACTACTACTTAAAAGAGCAACAATCATACTGAAAAATGATGTTGCCACTCTTCAAAAGACTTGAGGGACAGCTGTTCCCCTCTCCCAAGAGTGAGCTTCCAAGTTTTTGGGGTATTTTTCACAATTTTTTGAGAGACTTTCAAACTAGTGCACCTGGACAGTCAGAGAAAATCAAATAGATAAAAATATGTTTCCATGTACAAATCACACATTTATTCCAAGTCCTCAACTTGGTCAAGTGTGAGCTGATCAATGTTAACGATGTTCGTGCAATGTTTGTGGAACCAACATGGATGTACACAACAGCCGATAGAGATTGTTTACCAGCTTGGTGTAGGAGACTTAGACTTCCTCTTTCTTCAACCACCTTTGTTGGAATTCCTTTTCTTCTGTAGCCCTTCTTCTGTAGTCCTTTTCTTCAACCACCTTTGTTGGAATTCCTTTTCTTCGTTCATATATTGCTGCCACTTGTCACCCGAGATTGCTCTAGGTAACATCTCCTGTTTTCTGACTGGTTTCTTTGATTTTGTGATGGGTGCAGGATAGTGTAAGTGATTGGCTTTGCTGCTGCTTTTTCTCTATTTCTTGTTTTTTCCTCAGCTTTTTCTTTCATATATTGCTGCCAATTGTCACCCGAGATTGCGCTAGGTAACATCTCTTGTTTTCTGACTGGTTTCTTTGATTTTGCGATGGGTGCAGGATAGTGTAGGTAATTGGCAAATGCAGGACTTTGAAATGACCATGAAAGCTTAGATGAAGTACTTGCAGTGAAAGAAGCAGCCGATGAGACCTTTGATGAACCTGGTATGGTTGTATGAAGAAGTGCACAAAGAGAGCACACAAAGGTTCTCATGATGAAATATTTAAAGTAAAGGGTGGAGTACCTGCAAATGCCCTAGGTAATGAAGTTACAGTACAGGTTGCAGAAGTTGAGGTTCTGAATGAAGTAAAATAGAGGTTGAAGTTAAAGGTGCTCTTGATGCAGACCTTCCCACTACTTCTCGCCAGGTTTACCCTCTCTATATGGAGTAACCCTCTCATCTTGACTCATGATTTCTTGAACAATTATTCCAGCTTGGTTTCCTTTTGCCATAACCTATTTTGGTCATGTGCAGGCAATAGACATCCAGGCACTTTCTTCTGCCTTGGTCAAAATGTTTGGTGGACCACTTCTGCTGTTCAGTGATGTTCTGCGAAGAACCTACAAAGTACATTGACTCTGAAATAAAGAGAATAGATAATTGTGGTTCTGCAAACAGGGGATGAATTTTGAAGCAGTAGGGACCACTTTGCTAGAATTGTTTTAATAGACATAAGGGCATGGATTTGAATATTGGGGTCTTATATTTATATTTATAGATAGCGGATTTAATTCTCGACAGATTTAAACATATGCATCCTGTGGTAGTAGTAATAGTAGTGATAGCAGCAGAAGAAAAATTTACCTTCCATCATGTTTCTTGGACTGCAGCCATGATGTTATGTATCCTCTAATGTTGCGAACTGTGAGTATACAGATTCAGAAAGCAGCAAACAAGCCCTGTGCCACCACTGTTGACTCAGGACTCCAAGCTGTGCAAAACCCAAAGCATTTAAAATGAGGTAGTATTTCTTCAATGCAAGTTTGATAGTCCAAACGTGTTGTTTTATTGCCAAATGACCACTGAGTGACTTGACCCCACACTTTATTTCTTTGCTTCTAATCTGTTTAAGTAATGATTACATAAAGAATTGAGGTTCTTCTGACCAACTTGGGGGGGGGGGTCATAGTGTTATGGTCATTGACCTTTGAGATTGACCCATATATGACCTTGGATCTAAGGGACCCTTAAAATCTAAGAGTGCTCTATTTTTACAAAAATAATGGCTTGTTCTACAATATAAAGAACATGTGTTGATTATTACACTACTATCGTAACAAACAATTAAATAAAGTATTTCAAAGTATGCAACATGTATATGACGTACATTGTCATTTGGTGCATCAAGGATATTATAACTTGGAGGTCTCTCTCGATGAAGCTACCTGATGTACATTCACAGACGGCCTTTCTCAGGTCCTCAGTTTGGTATGATCTATATATCATACCCTTGGTGCCCTGACTTTCTTTTCATTGTATCGAAAAAAATTTTTTTTCTGAAATGAAAAGAGTTATATACTGTGGTTCTGTATAACAGTAGTAAAGTGGTTATTGAGCCACTGCAGAATCGAGCATAGCCACATAGCCATGAAAGTTAAAGTGGGGTTCTGATATTTTAATCATCATCGAACACCTCACACATACGCAAAAAGTCACTGCAATTCTCCTCCAAGAGGACACCTCTACTGGACCAGTTCATTCTGAACACTGCAGCTAACCTTAGCTGCACACACCGAGATCGCTACCCACCACCGGATTCCACCTTTGTAAGTAACCGGCCCCAATGGAAACAAACTGCAACCGCTCCTGCAGAATCCACCCTGGAATGGGCAAACGACCCAAATTGCTCGGTGTTAATGTCACCAATGTCTACAAGCCACCTAAACCATCGGCTCCAAGCAGACTCTCCACCAACTTATGGTGCACCCTGCATTTACGCTTGTGACTTTAATAGCCATAGCAGTACCTGGGGGTTTTACAGGAAAACCAACCCTGCTGGAGCTACCCTAGAGGACTGGGGCCTCAAAATCCGGGGTTACAATTCTACACGACCCCAAGCAACCTTCAACTCTAGAAGGTGGAATAAGTCTACAAACCCTGACCTTGCTTTGCAAAAAGGACACCATCGCCATTCCCCTAGTTCTCGACCGCTTCCGAAGTTCCAACCACAGAACATCAATGATCGCTCAGGAGAGGAGCCTTGCTAAGCTCCCACCAAAGCCAGTGAAAAGGCGGAATTTCCGCAAGCAGAATGAGACCAGTCAAAACTGGTGGATTCGGAAGTGCCCAACCTCCCGACACCAACCTTCTCCAACCTGGTCAATTCTTACACAACACGTGTCACTCTTTATTAATATAGAAAAGAAGACCATCCACGTGGCTGTCGTCGCGCAGTTTATCCCATTTTGGGATGAGGCAAGTGTGGACACTTTTTACAATGATTTCCTGAAATTTGAACCAGGGGAAAGAACTTCATCCAGGCTTTCAGATTCTGACAACCTGCTTGGACGGAAACGCCGCGCGAGGCGCGGGGAGGAGACGGTCCTCCAGGAATCGACTTCTTCCCCCCTCCAGCCGGAAGGCCGGAAAGACTATATAACACCGCCTCAGGCTAGGAATTCCCAACCACGAAAATGTCCAGTGCATGCCAACTCAATTGCTGAGCAAACTCCTCGCAATATGGTCGTTTCAAGAACATTAATAAGGACCACATCCTGTCAAAAGAGATCACCAAACTTCGTCGATCACCGGCGTGGGACGGGTCGCGTTCGGCATCCTCAAACTAGATGAGCTGACCTCTTGCTATGCCAAATAAAGGGTGGAAAGGCCCCAGGGGCCTGATTAACATCAGCAGAGTTCCTGATGCAAGCGGCCCATGAGTCAGATTGGCTCCAGGGTTCTACACATGTTGCCTTACCCAAAACCAGTCTTACCCAAGAGATCTGGAGGAGGCTACTATAATCGCATCCCCAAACCAAACAGCCTGTCGACAACCCTAAGAATTACCGCCCAATATCACTACGGTGCGTCTACTTCAACCGCCTTGAGAGGATGATCCTGGTCCGGTCGGAGACCGTCGTCATCCCCATCTGCCTTACGAACAAGCAGGATTCGCCGTGGCGGAGCACTGTCCATCAGATTGTAAAACTCAACAAATGATATTGAGGAGGAGGAAGTTTGAAAGCGCCCGTAAGGCAGGACGTTCATCTTGTGGACCTTACTGCAGCCTATGACACCGTGTGGCACCAGGGCCTGACAATCAAGCTTCTCAGGACCATCCCGGATCGTCAACCTTGTACAAGTCATAGGTACAAATGCTTGCAAACTTTAGCTTTATTCTCAAGACCAGTGCTGGGCAGAGTAGTCGTCTGCGTCGTATGAGGAACGGCTGTACCACAAGGATCTGTATTGGTTCCTATGCTGTTCAACTTGTATATCGCGATATACCTCAAACAACATCCTAGACCAATATGGCTACGCCGACGATCTGCCATCCTCCACTCGGAAAGCAATTGACAGAAGTATGAGAAGCCACTTACTACAGACATGGCTACTTGCAGAATATCTCACGCCCTGAGACTGAAGCTGAGCGACGCCAAGACCACCGCTACTGCCTTCAACCCCCCTCAACACCAAGAGGCTCATCGCCAGCTTCAAATCAACCTCAATGGAGCGCCTCTGCAACTTACAATCCTTACAACAAAACCTACTTGGGAGTGAAGCTGGACGCAGCTCTACTTACGGCCGGACCTCAGTCCGTATGCGCCAAGGTATCTTCGAGAATAACCTCCTGTGCAGACTTGCTGATCTTCATGGGGTGCCAGTCTAACGACCCTACGCACCACAGCATTGGCTCTGGTCTACAGCAACTGCTGAATAGGCGCCCCAGCATGGTTGCAACAGCTCTCACACAAAGAAAGAAGCTGGACACGGTACTCAACGAGACCGTGAGACCATAATGGCTCCCTCCACCCCACTCCATCTGACTTGTTCTTCCAGTGTCTCAGGCATTGCACATGCAGCAGCACTTCGGAGGAGCACCACTCGCCACAAAATAGTGAATAAGGCCCTGCTGGACAACCAGCACCTGCTGCATAACACTGGGCAAAGAATCACACCAATGGGGTAGACACGACTGCGCTCTCGGACTTTCTGCCGACCCGCTGCTAAACTCTCCAGTTCCCATTACAACATTTACAGAAATGGAATACTGCCTGGCTAGACATTCCAAGACCAGATCAACTCTCTTTACACCTAAGAAAGAACTACCACCTGGCAGCAATCTACCACGCAAGGAATGGGCACCTTAAACCGGATTCGCACAGGAGCGGTCGACTTCCAAATAGCAATATGCACCGATGGGGGCTGCGGCCACACCAGACTGCCATATGGATATCCATCACAGACTGCGGATAACATTCTCAATGAGTGCCCGACCTTTCGTCCGGGCCCGCGTGGATAAAGATATCTCAAACCCCAACCAATCAACAGCCTGAGGTGGCTATTCCACCGTTTACAACACATTTAGCTGCTGCCTCATACGCAAGAGAGAAGAAGAAGAAATGCAGTATCATCTGAAAAATTTTGGAAATACCTTGCTCGGGAATATCTATGGTTAACCATAAACAAAACGAGGTTTCTTAGATTGCACCATACCTTGTAATAGGGGATTGTAATTGTCCTAATGCTATGAAGTGTTCAAAATTTCAAATTCTTCTGCATAATTTAAAAATGGCACAACTCAGGAGAGAAATCAAAATATGAAGGTGGTATATTAAATTTCAATATTTTTTTTTAGAATTGGAGCAAGTCTGATTATACCAACAGCAGCTCGATTACACAGCACCGGGTATGTTATTTTGTTTTGAACATATTTCCCATGGAAGTCCCTGCATTGGCAGCTCCCGGTTCCAATGGCCTGTGCATGATGGGAAGGGTTTCCGAGTTACTGTTGGTTAAATACCAATCAAACAGTTTTCTCTCTATGGCCTTATATACCTTAACCAAATTTGATTAAAGGGATTAGCAGCGATATTGCGAGAGAATCGAAAAATGTAGAAATGCATTTCTTAACTTATTAATCAGGAATAAGTATGTACAATTCCATATAACTGCTTTAATGTAGAAACAAACCACCAAATAGTGAAAAAAAATAAGCATTTGAGGAAATTTGTCATACCATCTCCCACAAATAAACATACAATGATGGTGTCTCAAAATCTACACCAAACAGCTGATTGCGGTTTACACCAGACCAGAATGAACAACCATCAATAATATTTGTGTTTGAAGTTAAACTGTATTGATCATGGTGCACAATATCACGATAAAATGTGGGATATTCACCGGGAAAGGCTTTTCGATCTCAAGTCGGAATTTTGATACGCATGTATAGAAATTATAGAATCAGATAAAAAGGACTGCCTCGTCTTTAATACACGGATTTCAAGCCAACCACTTGCAGGATATGTTCGCATATCCATGCCAATAACAAAAATACAAAAATATTATTTTTTATGATTTTTTCAATGTTTCGGATTAGCAAATCGCTGCTAATCTCTTTAATATTGTAGTATCATTAATATTGTAACTTTTGTTTGCTTGTTCTTTTTAGAGCGGTCCCTTCATGGAGAACGGGTCTCTGACACAAATTCAAGACAATGCAGGCAGTGAATGCTATCCGTTTTCCAGGTTTGCGATGATGATATGCTGAACTTCTTGTATGCTACAAAAGATAAGATATGTTTGGTCTTTTCCTACCGAAGGTCATTGTGACTACAGTGGGCCATCAACAATTTCTTGTTTTTGCAACTTTTTCGACCTTGTATCATAGTGCAAGTGCCCGTTATATTGTGCAATGATCATAAAAATAATGAAAATTGTTTTGCTCGGAGTTTCTTATCATTGTTAAAGGTGCAACAAGGAGATTTTTGAGACATCCATGTAAGGTACACATGTAAGTGATTTCGTCTAGATTAGACACTCAAATGATTTTCTACTTGTATTTTGGTACAGAAATGTCTTAAAAGTAAAACAAAAGGTGATCTGTCCGTTATCTTTCAATAGACCAACACGTAGGCCGAATTTCGTATTTGCTCTCCTATACACCCTTAGAAGTTTCCACAATTTTTGTAACAAAGAAAGGCGTTCTCAGGCTTATTCCTTACGATGTTATGGTGATATTTTTTGATATTATAATGCTTTACACGAGTGCCAAAATCAGAATTTTCAAATTTTTCGGGCACACCTGTTATTGAAATCTCTCAGTGCACCTTTAAGGAAGGAAATGTAAATCAACAGGTGCAATGTTATAGTTGCAATATAATGTAACTGAATTACAGGCCCTGATTGTTATAGCAAACATTTTCTCATTAAAAGGAAACATGTGTTGAACTATTTTTAATATGATTGTTTAGGGTAGAAAAACAATTTATGGACTGTTTGGATGAAATGAAAGATAATTTTTCAATTTTATCCCTGTAGAGGTCAAAGATTGACCTTTGACATTTTGGCTGGCTAAATTTTGACATCTCTCAATCACAGATAGTTGAATTAATCCTTTTTTCTGAATCCTTGTGACATGAGGTTTAGTTTAGTAAACCAAAGTTTGAAATCAGTGAGTTACAGTGGTATAAACGTTTAAACAAGATTCAAAACAATTTGTATTTTGACCTATTGTTAATATACTTGGTTAAAATCCAAATGCCTAAATAAATTTAAGGTTTGAAAAAGACCCATGCCACATGTCTTTTTTTTCTGAAAACTTGCTCAATCTTTAGACTGACCAGTGACACTCCAGTGGGATTAATTAAACATTCGTGGACAGAGCAGATAGTCACTCAGTACAAGCAAACAAGCTACATGGAGATTTGGCACACACGCATACTTGACAATGACACACCACGAAACGAGGTGCGCTGTTTCTCCTGGCTCACACAGTCAACGCGCTGTCGTCCTATTCACAAAGATTAATAAGACTCAGTAGGAATTTCTCAGCAAATGGCACCTATTTACACCAAATCCACAGATAATTATGAAAAAAAAAAAGTACAATGAACAAAAGTCCTATCAATATAATACTACCTCCTGGATTGTGAATTTTATGAAACGATTAAGAGATACTTGAAATTGCCAGACCATATGGGACTCCGTTTTGGTGATTTGCTATATCAAGGCTGGTTTCCAATGTAGCATAAACCAGTGATGAGATTGAATTGCAACATTGAATGATGTACTTGTCAATGTATTTAAGAAATAAAGGGTGATTTGCAGGTCATTTTGGGTAAATGTGTGTGCACTCAGGAACACCCAACCAAGCCTCATGTTTTAAGTTTTTCCAGCCAAGAATGCATTTTGAGCCCATAAAGGATACTGACAAACCCCCTTGATGTTTTTTTACTATTACCACAAAATAGAGAAATAACAGTGACAAATCAATGTTGATAAAACATTTTAATGCAAGCAACTGAAGCAACCCTAGAAATGGAAAATATTCTAGACATGCAGGGAATCGAACCCACAAACCCTTCCAGGACGCCCCATCCTCTAGGCCACCGGCTGTGTTCAATAAAACGGATCAAAAAGCTGGCACCAAATGGTGAGCAGTCAGGACCCACCACAGCACACACAACACCCACAGAGACAAACACACCAGTATAGGGATCAATACTGTTAATTTCTCTAGTTTTGTATTATTCAGTTTAAAATTTGTACCATTCATTGTACTTTTATGTATTTGATCCCCATCGTGTATGTGCCTCTCTAGTCCATGATGCCTGACTCTAATGCCTGACTCTAATGCCTACTGTACCACAAAATAATAATGTTAATTAGAAAAATTAAACTTTTCAATCCAAATATGATGTAAATTTTTATTAATCACACAAAGTTGTTGGAAAAAAAAATTACAAACATGCACTTGGCCAGACTTGACCTGGCAAACCCTCTGTATTACTAGCATGGTGATCTTACATTGAGTAACAAGCCAGAGTTGGATTTTAGGAGGAGCGATAGATATATCTATAGGTGTAAGGTCCGATAGGTGTCAATTGCAGTCTAGCGGATAGCACAGAAACCACAGATATTTCCATATATGATTTATATTTGTTTTTAAATTTTATCTTTTTTTACTTGTTCTGTTTTTTTGTTTATTGAAAATTGAAATTAAAACTTATTTGAAAATAAAAAAGTGAAGTGTAATGATTTTTAATAATCTTCCCCTGGAGATAGCTAGCGCACACAGTGTTGAAAAGAAAAAAAACCTGTATGTGTGTTGGCTGTGGATTCGAACGGCGGACCTACGTAATTACTAGCACGCCGCTCTAACCAACTGAGCTATCACGACTGGGTTGGTAGAGGAACGATGATATCATTCTATAGGTTCAAACACAGAGGGTGTTTTTGGAGTCAATCCGCACCAATGCCACCAGTAGTTTTGGGGAAGAAATTCAACTTAAATAGGGTCATGTGATAGTACTTATGGATTTTGGTTAGCCATGATTGAAATTCTTTGGTTCTTAAACTTTTGGCACACTTTTTATCCCTAAGGTCCTGACAGTGTTTAGTACAGTACAGTATAGGAAACCATGGATTACGATCAGGGATCAATTTCAAAACACCCTCTGGGTTCAAACTAAGGAGTTAAAATTTTCAAAACTAATATAAAATGGTATATGTCAATATACCGTTCTGATGCTATCTGCTAGGAAAGAGATGGACACCTCTCAAACCTAATACTTATAGATGATATCTATCGCTCCTCTACCAACCCAGTCTTGATAGCTTGGTTGGTTAGAGTGCCGTGCTAGTAATAAGGAAGTTGCCGGTTCGAATCCGGCCAAGCACACATGGGTTTTTTTTCAACATGTGTGTGCGCTGGCTTTCTCCAGGGAAAGATTAAAGGCACTATCAGTGATTTGCTAAATCAGAAAATCAAAAAAAATCATCAAAAATCAGATTTCTGCATGTTTGTAACAAGTATAGGTATCCTAACATACCCTGCAAATTATAAGATCAAAAGCAACCTAATAAACAAAATCGGATATATTAAGTCATTATTGTCCGTACGACACCTTCTGCAAACACATATTTGAATAAGAATCAACTTTGAGTTACTGCTGTTTTCCTTTCTTTTCTGTCGATTTTTTCAGTTGGAAAGAAATTATGACAATTCATAGACTTATCCTTCACTTAGCTATGTCGTCAAATTAATATTTGACTCTTTCAGTGTCTCGCTGAAGTGCCTTTAATAATATCCATCCTTGTCTCAGCCTGGAGAACTAGTAGTTAAAATTTCAAAACTATTTAAAATGGTACTATGTCAATATACCGTTCTGATGCTATCCCGCTATGAAAGTGATAGACAACCTTTCAAACCTAACACCTATAGCAAAGATGATATCTATCGCTCCTCTACCAACCAGTCTTGATAGTCTCCGTTGGTTTAGAGCGCTGTGCTAGTATATAGAGGTCCGCTGGTTCGAATCCGGCCAAGGCGCTCATTGGTGTTTTTTGTTTCAACACTTGTGTTGCACTGGCTATCTCCACCAGGGAAAGATTATAAAATATCCAAAGATGAATAAGTATCAATCTTTTCCCGGGAGCTGCCCAGTGCACGAAAGTGTTAAGAAAAAAAACCTGTGTGCTTGACCATCCTCGAACCGGCAACCTCATATTACATCATCGTCACTCTTACCAATTAAGCTAACAAGTCAGGTTTGGTACAAAAGCGAAGATATCTATGGTTGTGGCCCGACAAGGAATCCATCCCCCAAAAACTTTTCCTAGTGGATAGTCATCAAAGGCGATTTACATATACAATTTATTTTTGTATTTATCGTTCCCAACACTTTTCATGCACTGGCCATCTTCAGGGAAAGAAATATATATTTCGTTACCGTGAGAACTATTGTTAAAAATTTCCCATTTTGATGTGTTTCATGAAGCTTTATCCATGGTCCTAAGAACAGTGGTGTGTAATTGAAAATTTTCATGGGTAACATATGAATGCCTGTTTAAAAGTGTTGCACTGCCTTGCAATTCGTATGCATTCATGGCCCATTATTGCACAATAGCATAAGGTAATAGATAACACATAACCCATGTGCAAAACCTACATTTATTGTGGCATTTTTTGTATGAAGTAAGTAAAATGGGATTTATCAAAGCTATTCAGTATAATTTGTAGGTTTAATGTATGTGCTGTCCCATCAATGTCCGTGGCCGATTATGATTACCTACTCTGTTTTACAGTTCAGGTGACTTGAACGCACCTCTGCATTCATTCATTCCTAGCATTTTGATTGTCCGCATTGTAGTCACATGCATAAATGCTATAATTCCAGATTAGTGACGCATTTAAGGGCTTGGAAACTACCACGTGCAGTGACCGTCACCCTCAAACTTGAGCTCGGACAGAGTATAGGCTAGGATTTCTGGTTTTTTTGTTGTGTAGCAAACCCAGCGGTCTTGTCTGCCTGTCATGGAGAGCCAGATGGTACTTAGTGATCTGTTCAATTTTTAAATATTTTTTGCATACTTGAATTTTGAATGTCAAATGTGCTGTTTTTACCGAGGTTTTTGATGATGTGGATTCCATTATATTTAATTTTGTTTAAAAAGCCAAAACATACTAATCGAAATGACCAAACTGGCAGTCGACATACATCATCAAAACACACACACCCAGAAAAGTGATTTCTTGGGCGTTGCTCCGAGCAAGACCAAATATATTGCGTAAGGGCTAGATCAGACCACTGCTTTTTAAAGTTTCATATACAATTATATCATCATTTATGCACTTCTCATTGATGTTCCCTGGCCCCGGGTACCCAGGGGGCCAGGGCTTGCACGTAAAATGTAGCTTAAAAAGGAACACTCCCCTGCCAATTTACGGCAAGCGCCGGGCACATATTTTGTGCAAATTAACCCCAGCACAACGCGATCCATCCTTCCCAGGAATTTCGATGCAACCCCAGGGCTTTCTTGAATTTATTCCCCGACCCGACCAGCCTGGCGTCAGAATCAGTGACAAAGTGCCACATCAATGCAGCAATCACCAGGCCCCTGCACATCCCCAGTATCTTGGTATCGGCGTTCCCAGAAAAAAAATCACTACGGAAAAAAAATCAAGAACGGCAAGAAAGATAAAAAAATAAAACACACACAAGCACCACTATTGCTGGAGTGAGTGATTGAGTATTAAATTTAACGCCAACTCAACACACTTGGGTTATATCGTGTCATTACTTTTATCATTATATTACGTTTAAAAACATCAAACTTTAAACATACACACAATAATACCAATCACAACCTTTTTTTAAATTAAAAATACTTTTATACAAATCGGCCTCCTTCAGGAAATTTATAAACCTGAATAGGCCTAATATCTGAAATAGGTTTCAAATCTGGGACCTATAATCTTTTCTACGAATAAGCGCATACTCAACGCACTCAAGTACTAATTTTTCACAGAAGAGCACAATCACAAGGAATACACCGATGGGACTGGCTCACCTCTAAGCACATGGACTAGGTCATATACGTAGGACCAATTTTACAATCGTGCTATACAATCTCCGTCCTTCCGTCCAATCCAACCTGAACTACCACAGCTCCAACAGTTGGTTAAAAAGCATGCATTTTATTTATTAGGAAATGAATCCCCGAGCTTTGCCACCCTATTTCTGATGTAGCCATTAACTGAAAGCCTTAAAATCTGTAAAGGGAATCTCAATATTTGTTATTTCATATCAAAGAGCTTCTTTCGCCAATACATCAACCTTTCATTGCCTTGAATACCAATTTGGACCGATCCAAAGCTAAAACACGGATTTAGCAATTGAGACAAATTGAAGAATACTTCCAACACTCCGTCAATATAGGGATGACAACCTTCTCTTCCAATTTCAAAGCCATAAGACTAGATAGTGAATAAGTAATATAATGAAATTACTCTCATTTGATTTTTTCCCGCTAATTCTAAGCCAACTTAAGTGTCCTCCAATTCAGCAGTGAAATAGAAGCATTATCAGGTCCCTAATCTGACGATGAATCCGCCGACTTAAAACAGCTGCAGCACCTTTCCAAACCCTTAGCCCCATCCGGTATAATATCTCTATTGTTTGAGAATTTATGCCTAGATCATCAAATTTAGCTTGAAAACAAGATCATCAGTTGCCCTTCTTATATTGACTAAGGTTGGTCAATATCAAGTTCAACCTTTGTCCACGGAGAACTAATAGGAAAATCAAATGAAGCAATGTTATCAGCATGGACATACCTGTGAAAATCCCTCTTTTATACGGATTCGGAGTGGATGGGCGGTGGTGGAGCCAAAAGATTGGACTAGCATTAGTTATAGTATAGAAGTTGGTAAAATTTATGCGAAGAAGGTGCTCTCATTGGTTTTTTGGGATTAAGCATTACTTTTAAGTTTAAGCATATGAAGAGCTAATTTTTCCCATCCTAGATGTCAATGGAGGTTCATTAGCTTCGACATTATAAGCTTCGCATGGGAAAGGTACGAAAAGCACCCAATCATAGCCGAAGACCTTGATTCTGACTAGGTTCAAGCTTTTTCAAATAGGACCTTACGAGCAGAACTATAAACATGCAACCATAATCCACTTTTGATCTCACAAGTGCTCTCAAAGGGAAGCAAAACTGAGTCGCATCTTGCACCCCAGTCCATCTTAGAAACAACTTTTAAAAATTCAGACCTTTTTGCATCTCTCCGCAAATAGTCATATACTTTGAAGTTCAATTTTACTGTCAAATAATTAAGCCCAAGAATTTAGTCTGTGAAACGACTGGAATACGGAAGAACCATTTCAATTTTAATTCTGTGTCAAGGTGAAGGCGTCTTTTGTTGCAAAATGCAATACAAACGTTTAGTTTTAGAGAACGGCAACCATTTTCATAAGCCCACTGTGAATCTTATTCAGGCAATTTTGTCATTTGTCGTTCTATAGAAACCATATGTGAAGGAGGAATAGGAATAGAGAAATCACTACAAACAATGACCTTCCATTCCTGCATTGACCACTTTTGGCCAGACTATTGAATTTTTCAAGAATGAGTAACAGAGAGAATACTACCCTGTGGAACACCCCATCTCTTGATTAATGATTTCTGATAATACTGTTCCCAAACGAACCCTAAAACCGATCTGTCAAAAAATTCTTAATAAACAAAGGCATTTTACCTCTTAGTCCTAATTAGCAAATCCTTCAAAATACCATATTTCCAAGTGGTATCATAGGCCTTCTCTAGATCAAAAATACCGACACAACTAAGTCCTCTAACAAAACCATCACGAAAAAATATTCAAGACGAACAAGGTTGGTCAATATACTACTCCCTGCCGGAAACCACTTTGACACTTAGATATCAGTCCATTACTTACCAAGAACCAAACAAGACGAGCATTAATCATCCTTTCCATGGTCCTTAGCGAAACAACGGTAAGGGAGATTGGGACGATACTTTGGGGGTTGCCTTGGTCGCATCTTTCCCTGTCTTCGGAACAGGAATAATTGGTAGCTTCACTCCATACATTTGGGAAAACCAGACTCCCATATATTATGAAAATCTCAGCAATATAGAAGGGTTCCTTTGGAAGATGCTAATAAATTGATAATGAATTCATCGGTCCAGTAGCATGTACTCATGGACATTTTACATAATAAGTCCATAAAGACCCTATCAGGGATTTAAAAATATTATTAAATTTGCATGACAGCTTCAAAGTTGAAGGATAAGTCTGTAGAATTCTCATAAGTTTACCTTTTCCAGCTGTAGAATTACAGAAAAGGAATAAACGGCAGTGTTCCCAAGATACGATTCTCCATTCAATTACGGTTGTAGTAGTGGTCGACAGTAACATGACTAAATCTCCACTTCTGTCCTTGGTTGCTTCTGGTCGTATCATTTGCAGGGTAATTTGGCTACCTTACTGGTCACAGACTGCAAAATCTGATTTTTGATGAATTTTTCGATTTTCTGATTTAGCAAATCACTGAATGTGTCTTAACTCTAGCCTAAATGACTATTACTCTCTGCCATCTTGGATGACAATCTAATTTCTGTTTTGCAGCAAGTATTTTTAAATCTTTGAATGTCTGAGTAACTAAGGTTGCTGAAGAATTGTGTTCACATTCATCTGCCAATATTGGCAATATCCGTGAGCTTTCGTACATTTCCTCCCCATCAGATTTAGCTATATGACAAGGTGGTATTATTCACTTGTTCCCCTTATTTTCCTAACCAGATCCCAAGCTTTTTTAACACGAGTTCTAGAATTTAACTTGGATACATATTACCTCCAAGACTCCCGTTTACTTTTTTTACTTTTTATTTGCTGGATCAGAGTATACTCCTGCACATTTTCATCATAATGGCTATTGAACAATGTCTTTCCCACAGCACTTTCACCCGACATTTCATTAAAGCAAACCACAAGGCCAAGCTTCGTACAAACCCTGGCACAAAAAATCACCAATCCCGGCTAGTCCCGGCCATTCCCGGTACCTGAGGGCTGGGACAGCATTGACAAGTGCAGATAAATTACTTTTTATTCTGAAAGAATAAGCTCTCTGTAACATGTCTTCTTTGCGGCAATCCCAGATAGTGCTATGGTAGATTGTCAATACTGCATATTTCATCAGTTTTGAATTAATTTTTTAACAGACTGAAGCTCTGACAAAAGAGTGTTTTTACATTGGTCATGGCATAGCATGGGGAAAGTGTACCAATAATTTTTGATAGTTTCCAATCTTAAAACAAATTTGTGGCCTTCTAACCATAGCCCTTTGTCAGTACTATAGGTCTAAACCAATACTCCCCATATGCAAGACATTTGTGTTCCACCTATTTTTTAACCAAATTGGGGCAAGTGCCCCATCCCTGGGATTTGTACCCATGACCAACATGATAGTTGTGCATAAAAAACTGGCCAATTTCAATGGTTTAACCACTCTGAACATTACCTTCCTCTTGTGTCCACTAGTACCCAAACAGACCCATTGAAGATGAAATTGAACCCAGGTAGAACATTTCGAGTTTGGTACATTTTACTGCACCCACTGTTGCCTGCTCCCGTCGAATCGCAAGCCTTACGGAATAAAGTGCATGTATACTGTACTTTATTCCGTCAAGGCTCTGAATTCCAACTGGGAGCAGCAAAGTGGGGTGCAGTAAATGTAGCCAACGCGAACCTTCATCCTTGGTTCATTTCTGACTGCATTCTTCCGGTGTGAAACATGATTAAAAGAAACGTGTGCTCCTGACCCCCCCGCACTTTACTACCTATAATGGTATCTACACTTTTTATTAAATCATAGTGTTCCCTAGAGTGTTAATGACTTTAAAAATGTGTTTTAAGTGGCAGTCTTGCAAATCCAGCTGCCAGTTGACTTTTTTTTGCCCTTTTAACAGTGTATCAGAAGACCATTCGCAACACCAATGGCACTGCACATCGAGTCTTTTTAATCACAAAGCGAGGCGATTTTCCACTATCTAAGCACCGCTATGAAATTTGCACCAGTTTGCCCATGGCAGAAAATGCACGTTAAATCATGTCTTTATATTGATGGAATAAAACAGAGGAATAAACCGACACCTAGAGGTGCCATAATAAGAATGAGGAAACATGCTCCAACAGTAGTTTGTTGGAGACCATCTCAATTTTGTACATTAACCATTTCTGTTTGCATTAAAAGCTATTCCCAAGTTTGCTGATTGTTGGATTTAAAGGTGCCATTTTTGTGCTTCCCGCACCTTGTCTGTTTTATTCAGGTTTACTAGATACCTTGAGGCAAGCTTATTCACAAAATTTGAGTTGCTGGAATATGAGATAGTGCGGGTTTAAGGTAAGTAAGGACAATGGATTTAGAAAGTGGTGTAGGGAATTTGTGGGTAGGGTATTTGAGGATGGGGAATTGTGGTAGGGCGATGGGGAGCATAATGGAAGGTTATGTCGGATTAGGATGGGTTAGGGCGGGGGGGGGTGGGAGAGAGTGAGTGGGATGAGGT
Source organism: Ophioderma brevispina (assembly GCA_023653785.1). Taxonomy (NCBI): domain Eukaryota; kingdom Metazoa; phylum Echinodermata; class Ophiuroidea; order Amphilepidida; family Ophiodermatidae; genus Ophioderma; species Ophioderma brevispina. The sequence goes on from JAMKCH010019645.1 coordinate 28,763, forward strand.
GTAGTTGGAAGGGGGCGGAGGTGGGGAGCGGAAGGGGGAAGGGAAGGGACAGTTGCGGGGGTCAGGTGAATTAAGGGGTGTTGCCAATTGTATAGTTTAGCCTATCTCTCGTTTGCTTTTTTTTTTTTTTCGTCCCCTTTGTTTGTTTTCCCACGGTCCCATAGGCTATCCCCCCCACCGTTGCTGTAATTTCTGTCCGTTTTGCGGACAGAAAATACAAAATTGGGAATATTTTACAATACTACCGAATTTTTGCACGGTGAATTTGTACCCAGGATTTACTAAGGCTTAACGGTTCAGATGATATAAAAATCTTCAACTTTTTTGAGGTAAGTCGGGGGGGGGGGGGGCGAGGCTGTTGGAGCAGCGAAATCCCCTTTAATGTTACAATTTTTTAATGTAACCATGTGCATTATCACCTGTACATTAAAGGTGCACGAGAGATTTTGGGCTCCCATATATTGAGCCTATGTAGTGATTTCGTATAGGTAAGACCCCCAAATAGATGTCTTACCTTGTCCTTGGTTACAGAAATGCCTTGAAAGTGAAAACAAAAGGCATTTTCATTCCTTCAATTTCAATAGACAAACATAGGCTGAATTTGTATTTGCTCCTATACGAACTTAGAATTTCACAATTTTTGTACCAGAGAACTAATTTTCAGATTAATCCTTTCACATGGGACCATTTGAGAAGACGAATACATTGTGGCAAAAATTTCCAAGAATGTTCATATTTTTAGGGACACCTGTTTATGTGAAATCTTCTCGTTGCACATTTATATTTGCAAAACATCGTACTTAAAAATTTGTCTAGTTATGCATTTGTATAGTAACACAGTTTTAAATTGGGTCGAATTGTATTGTATATGCGAGAATACCTTCACACATACTCTGGGCCATATTCCTTGGACAATAACGCGCGCTCACGTTGCACATCCTGCATCTATGTTACCCCATGGTGCGCCATTTTGGCGTGGAAGCAGGCGTACGTTTTAAAACTGTCCCAACTGGGGGGTGGGGAGAGGACGCCCTATTTCATACTATAGTTGGGATTTTGGGTTGCCCAGGCCCTGTGGAGCTTCTATGGAAAAAATCCCTAAATCGCCTTAATATGCCTGATTGATTACTCCAAAACCGCTTGGTGCTTCCATTCAATTTTTACGTCATACGGCAAGAAGAACATATCATTTTAACGCAAATTTTTGTTCCGCAACTTTTAGTTCAAAGTAGAACTTTGGAAAAAATGCATTTGAAAATTCAATTTTCTCGCCATTTCAGAAAAATCCCTAGACTGCTGATAACGTTATTTATTCAAATTTAGTCCGCATGGTTATGGGTCCTGACCACTCCTATTGCTCATGAGGTCCGAGCACTACTTATACAAACTCACACGAGACTACTGCGCTCATCAACACAACGTATACCTGACGTATTTACAGGATCTGGCTCATATCGCTCCACATTTTGCTCAAATTTGCCTTTCTAGACCTGATTTGTCATAGTTGATGGCATTTTTTCGTGAAGTTAAAGACACTATCATGATTTGCTAAATCAGCAATCGAAAAATCATCAAAAATACGATTTTTGCATGTATGTAACAGTACAGGTATCCTAACATACCCTGCAAATGAGAAGACAGAAGCGACCTAATATGGACAGAATCAGAGATTTAGTCATTACGTCGTTCGACACTTACTACAACACGTAATTGAATGGAGCGTATCTTGAACACTGCCGTTTTCTCTTTTCTTTCAATTCCTATAGCTTGGAAAAGGTAACATTATGAGAAATTCGTACAGACTTATCCTTCACTTTCAAGCTATTTCTTGCATATTTTCAAAGAGTTTTCAATCACTTGATAGTGTCCTTTAATGTAGAAGATTCGTTTTATGGGTGTGGCCTTTTACACAGTAAACCCGTTTTTCGCACAGTTTGACAGCAAATTCCCGTATCATGAGCCTTTAACACATAGAATCTATATACAGTTTTACTGGCATTTATATAGAGTGCTAATTTCCGGAAGTGAGCCAAATAAATTCGACCTTCCCCCCCCCCCTCTGTCTCAAGCAATTATGCATCCAGAAATACATGGGTGTATTTGATTCAGGAATGCATTAGATTGCCAAAGACATTTTAATCTTGCATAGAGATATACCGATACCAAAAAAATTAAAACAATTATGACCTGAAAAATCAGAAGTTGCTTGTAATTGTTGCTTTGTGGTCAAAACAATTTGTACAAATCATCAACCACACAGGCAAAAAAAGGTGGAGAATTGGTGAAATAAAATAGGGATAAAGAACAAATTGAGGTTATAACAAGAGCAGGGATGCCGTGGCTTATTGCATGTGGGAAGGAAAAGGTGCGCGAATTAGGCTAAATTATAAACCAGAGCAACCAATGTGCTGTAGCTCGCAGGTTCTTCATATGGGCACACCACCCGGTGGGCACAACATTTTTCTATGTGTAGAGATTAATCTTGAAAAGTCCCCCCATGAAGCATAAGTAAGAGACATTTAGGAGTAGCACCCCAGTTTTAACATTATAGTTTCTTTATTGTCCCTCTCGTTAATTTGACAACATCCCAGGGTCACAACATTTTCCATTGTGGGGACATTAATCGTGAACAGTCCCCCACATGAGCAGAAGTACCGTTTAGGAGTAGCAACCCTCCGGTTTTTACTTTAGAGTATTCTTTATTTATTGATTATTCCATTGGTGGAGATATTAAATACTCTCGAAAAGTCCCCCACATGATCATAAAGTAAAGCGTTTAGTATACACCCCGGTTTACATTTTGTATTTTTTATTTCCCTCTTTTATTGACTCCACCCCGGGGGTCACAACATTTTCCATGTGGCGTTATTTATCGTGAAAAGTCCACACTGATCATAAGTAGAGACGTTTAGGAGTATAACCCCTGGTTTGGCCTTTAATAGTAACAATATACACTGCTCATGAGGAGATGGTGAGAAATAATGCCCCGAGATGATCTTGAGACCTAGGGCCTACTATTTAGTATAGGCCCGCAGTCTCAATATCATCAAGGAAGCCCTTTAAAGGTGCAACGGAAGATTTTGAGACATCCATGTAAGGTAGCCATATTAGTGATTGCATATAGAATAGACCCTCACATGATTCTTACCTTGTATTTGGGTACAGTTTTATCTTAAAAGGTGAAAACAAAGGTGATTTTTATAGGCTTTATATTTCAATAGAAAACGAGCTGAATTTCCGTATTTGCTCCTAACAAAAAATAAATATCATCAATTTTTTGTACCAGAAACAGTTCTCAGCTTAATTCCTCCGATGGGGATGTTTGTTTGATAGAAGCTTTAACACCATGCCAAATTCAGAATTTTCACATTTTTTTCGGGACACTGTTATTTTAATTCTCGTTGCCCCTTTAATCGGCCCACATGACCTTTCCACCCAAATCTGAACACCCTATATGGGCCCTTGGTCATGTCTTTTGAGCACATTTGGTGATTATAGCAATTGCTTTGTGGGCACAAGAGGAATGTAATAGATTTTCCAAAAGCCCCTTATCGGCCTGTGGACGTGAACCTTTGGACCCAAATCTGTGACCACCCCACATGGGCTTTGGTTTCGCAGTTCCGTCTGACCAAGTCTAGTGATTATAGCATTGATTTGTGGGCACAGGAATTTTAGATTTTCAAAGAATGCCCTTATAATTGGCTCATGTGACCCTTTGACCCAAATCGTTGACACCCCATATGGACCTTGGGTCCGCGGTTTCTTCTCACCAAGGCTATTGAATTATAGCAATTTTGATTTGTGGCACAAGAATGAATTTATAGATTTTCAAAGAAAGCCCCTTTATAGACTTTGGGCGTCAACGCCCGCAATGCATCTCTTTCGGTGCCCATTTCCATCCGGGAATTTATACCAGCCTCAAGTCGTCAAAAACATACCGGTTGGGAGGCGTAACGAAATACTCAACAACTTACGCATCTGTGACTTCACTATATTGTATAATCGTCGTCAGGTGACAATTAGAGCACAGTTACGATCGAAACTATCACTTTTGTCGTGAATTTTAACACCATGTCAGGCCTCGATTGTTGTTTGTTCCATAGATATTCTTCTACATTGTTTGTAAGATTAACTTCACGTGAAAAGGTACGTTGTATTGTAATTTGGCACTGTTCGGTCGACGCGAACGAACAACAAATTTTTTTTTGTAAACTAACCTCTTGTCACAAGTTCCCGGCTGGAAATGGGCACCGAATGAGATGGCATTTCGTTGGGGGAATTGCGCAAATAGTCTATTTGCTCATGTGACCTTTGACCCAATCGTGAACACCCCATATGGACTTGGGTCAGCGGTTTTTCTAACAAGTTCTAGTATATACAGATGATTTGTGGCACAAGAAGGAATTATGATTTTTCAAAGAATGCCCCTTTAATCGGCCACGTGACCTTTGACCCCAAGCTGTGAACACCCACATTGGCCTTGAGTCAATATTATTCTGACCCGAATTTTCGGCTATCGGCCCAAGCGTTGGCAACAAACGCTTATGTCCAGTGTGAACCGCCAGATAGATAGCTGAGTCACCACATTGCCATTACACAAAGCTTCGCATACTAGTATGCTGAGCTAAAAAATGGGCTGAAAATAGATAAAGGGGGCAATTTTTGTCTAAAAAGGGAGGAATCCTTCCATTTAAGGAAAACTGGCACCCCTGTGCTAGTGCCTATTAAGGGTGTGGGGATTTCACATAGTATACTTAAAGGTCCATGGCCCGGTCGCTATTAGCCTCGTCCCAGACCCCCAGATTTTTACCGGAAGTGGTGACATGTGGCATCAGAAGAAAGCAAACTATTTTTCATGCACCCGGTGAATCTTCCAGCCAAAGGATGTTTTGGTTTGGAAGTTAGAGCCGCAATTGCCCCATTTTGGTCGACCAATATTAATTTTTTTCGAAATACGTGTATTAATAAAACGAGATCTAGAAACCTGTGCGCAGATCAATTGGAAGCATATGCTTGTGCAGATTGACCGATCGGAATCTGTGGAGCTCCGAAAATTTTCAAAAAATTATCTGTCCTTTTTTTTTTATATAAAA
>JAMKCH010019646.1:0-69083 GCA_023653785.1 Ophioderma brevispina
GTTTATTCTCATTCTTAAACAGCTTTATCATTTAAGGTCATCTTTAACCCAATTTCGCGATACTTTATGGCTTAAATACAACAAGAAAAGACTGCCACCACCCAGTGACAACAATCGAACCACCCGTTGAACGCAACGAGACGCAACATTGGCAGGCGCGCGCAAACGTAGCAAAAAGCGGTATGACGCAAGCAATTCAACCTAAAAATAACATCAATACGCAGCACGTTACTACCTGGGTTCAATTAATCGAATTGAACCCGGGCATCAGCCAATGAAATTGCTTACATTTTCACAGCTGTTTAAGAATGTCGAATTGAACCCGGGCATCAGCCAATGAAATTGCTTACATTTTCACAGCTGTTTAAGAATGAAATCTTATAAGGTAACACCTGTGACATTCTAATCATTCTTGTATGTTATTCATTTTTCAGTGTCCATCCATTCCTCGGTATATGTAACCCAGAATTGCTTCCAGACACTGTGGTATTTATTGACGTCTTGTCTATCAATCCATCCCACTGCTGACCCATGGGTACCAGCACTACGAGATGTGGCTAGGGTGTTTCTAAATTATGGTAAGTGTGTTAATTGTAAAGCAAAATGCTTGACATCGGTTTTACTAGCTTGAGAAAGTGGCTTGATGATCAATGTAAAGTCAGGGAATTTGAAATCCACACTCATTTTATAAAGAGACATATGAGCATAATTGACAATCATAGTTCAACCTGAGTGTATCATCTACACAACTCTATAGTTAGTGACATGCCAAAATTTGTTGTATATTTTCAGGCACAAGTTTGGAAGTATTACTACCAGCATCCCTTGTGCAACCTGGATTTGACATGGAAGATGTCAGGTAGGTTGAGGTTCTACAAAATTATACAAAATGGTTTGGACACTTAGCATTGTTAAAGTGACTGGTGGAGATTTTTTTGAGAATACAAATTTCTTATAAATTGCACTTGATCGGTTGTAGACCACCTACTGAGAACGTTTCAAAGGTATATTGGAAAAACAAGTACAAAAGAAAACCGCAAACTTTGTTTTGAACTTGCCCGCTATCGTAATCATCCCTATAGAACATCGTGATTTGATCAACAGAAAATACTAAATCATCATCTTATTACATAAAGACGCCGTATTCGGCTTAGTCACTTCAGGTTTGATCTAATACATTGGTAAGCATTCCAAATATAAACAAAATCTGTGTTCGAAAAAAAATTGGGGCCCTTCTTTCTGGAAATGTCCGCATGTCAGCTTCATCACTGCTGTTGGTAGTGTCCTACATGTTGATGACCTTGGTGACCTGAGGTGACCTTTGTCCCCATTCACAAACTGTGCCGGCAGACTGCACAGGCATTCAGTGAATGCTGTATTTTTTGTGTCGCCTGCCTTAAGGCAGGAAGACACATAGGGATCACTTTGTCCACTGTTGTCTGTTGTTGTTGTCTGTTGTTGATGTGAAAAAGGTTAATATTTGCTTGAAATATCTGCATACTTCGATGGATTTAAAGGCCGACTCAGAGATTTCCTGAGAAGGGCGCCCTCAATTTCCAAAAAAATCGTGTTTTTTGCATGTACATAATGCTTGTCCATATACTAATCACTGTGTGAAATTGCTAAACTTAAATCGAAAAAAAAAAAAAAAAAAAAAATGCTGTATTTTTTGTGTCGCCTGCCTTAAGGCAGGAAGACACATAGGGATCACTTTGTCCACTGTTGTCTGTTGTTGTTGTCTGTTGTTGATGTGAAAAAGGTTAACATTTGCTTGAAATATCTGCATACTTCGATGGATTTAAACCAAACTTGAGTCATAGATGTAACATGAGATCCCTCATTTGCTGATGAGGTCAAAGGTCACATACCAAGGTCAAAGGTCACATACCAAGGTCAAAGGTCACGTACCAAGGTCAAAGGTCATTGAGGTCAAGTTGTAAGATAGGCTGAAAATGCAAAAATTGACTTAAATTGAAAAGTTCAATTGGAAACAAACTTGAGTCATAGGTGAAACATGCCAAGGTCATTATGAGGCCTATCATTACAAACCGCAATGGCAGGCGACACCGAGGACCGATGTATTTTAGTTTTTATTTAAAAGTAAAATTATTGACGAGGTGTGATCTTTTGTTTTAAGACAAAAATCAGCAAATATTGTTTTGTCTTATTTCTTCAGAAGTCAACCGCTGTTTTTAATAATAATGAAACTTGTTTTATTGCAGAACAACACAAATTTAGGACGCCTACCTCCGTTAGGTATGATTTTAGAGTGATGAGTTTGAATAAAATGAAGTCCTTCACAGAATATCCAAAGTGTATTGGCATAATAATATTCATGACTTTGCAAATGTATGCTTGGTTTGGAAGCCTGGCATGATTTATAGCAGATTTCCAATGGTAGAAATATTTGTGAAATAGGTATATTGCTCATTAATTATGACTCTTCCATTTCACTTTCACATCACAGCTTCTTTCTCTCTCTTTCCCCTAGATGTGCGAGAGGGAAGGAAAATGATGCCGGGAACGAGATGGATAGGAGGATAAACAGAGCTCAGCACTGCAGGGGTAACAGTGTCCTACCCACAGTAAATGTAATGGAGGTCATCAAGATCTTCACACAGGTTCTTATCACACATGGCCCAAAGAAGGTACATTACATATATTATCTCCAGAAAAAAATACTGCAATTTTTAGACAGTCTTATTTCAAAACAAAGAAAAATTGTTTTAATCCAAACTTTCATGAAACAAAGACAATTTAGCTTATGAAATTTTACCACTTGTGGTTAAATTTTGGTTTTAATGTATTATGTAGAATTCCACATGAGCCACTTTTTTATGGATTTTGTTACCGATTTCGGCCCAAGATAATACACCATCCTTTTTATCAATATATATATGCACTCAAAGATTTTCTGAAGGTCAAATCAATCAAGCATATTCCTTGTGTCCAAAGTTACTACTTTCTCCTTTGACCCTTTAAATTCTTTCACACATGGTTTATAAAGTGTGCAACAAAATCAGCAGAAAATGACTCTGCCGCTAAATATTTCTATCCATCTCATTAGCCATCTTACCAATAGACCCACAGCAAATATATCAATTCTACCAGTACATGTCAATTCTTCCATTATTCATCCCTTCTTTTCTTATCGTGTCCAAACCGTGGTTTCTCAATTTATCAGCCAGAGATGTGTAAAACGTCTTCTGGCTGCTTAACTGAATTCCGCAAGGTCCTTGTTTGTGCATTGGTTGCTCCCAGCATGGCAGACCGATGTGTTCCATATCTGTGGTGCTGTTCCACACCACAGGTTCGTATCCTTGTCTGCTTCCAGATAGCCCCACTTCTGCAAGAAACCTTTAGATCGGCCCTTCTGGTTCTCAATCTATTTGAGGCCATCGCCATTCAGCCCCTGAGGAGTCAGCTCAGGTGGGAGATTCTCACCAGGTTCAATACCGATAGATGTTACTTGGTTGATGGCAAGTCTTTTCTTTCCCACAAGGCGACTCTTTACCTCCTTAGATACTGTTTCAAGATGTTGGACTTCGCTTAAGAAGCTCTCTCTAGATTTAAGGCGGTGGGCAGCAGGTATCTGTCCAGACATAGGGGTGCTTCACATTGGATACTTTGGCAGCTACGCTCTTGCCTGCCTCGCTACGCTACGACAGTTGTCGGTGGACAGCCATTCCTGCTAGGATGTACAAGTTTTTCCGTTGGTGTTGTACGGAGGCATCCTGTGATAGCCGGCAGGAGGCATTTAACACCGTCTTAATGTACACAAAGGCAGCATTTTATAATACCTGCCACATGTTTTTGATCGAGATCTCATCACTTGAGCACAGTAAGTTGGTTACGCTGGCTCAAGCTTCTTGGCATGATATGCCTGTGATCTTTCCCATACAGGGCAGGCATCTCTGCACATGATTACCACAGGGCAAGTGCCGTCGATCTTAGGGTAGTGGGCGAGCACCACATCTGGTGCCAGTGAGTTTGTCAAGATGTTATTGCGTGAACATACTTTTACTCTTCGTCTTCTGCAATGTGGGGCCTTTATAAGAGAGAGGGTGGTCCAAGGTGACTCCTAGGTAGACAGGGTATCACAGTGCTCCATGGAGTTCCAGACCAAGTAACTTTAGCTGACGTTTGGCTTCACGGTTGCGTAATGGAACACACCCTGTTTCTTAGATGGATTTTCACGTAGGTTGTTTTCCTCATAATAGGAGTGAGTTCATCCAAACTTTGGAGAGTCCGATCTCAACAACTGTGAAGTCGGCTCTTTGCGCTAATTCCAAGAGCCGTCTGCATAAATAAAACGACAGGTTCCTGCACTCCTAGGTTGGGTCGTTGGTATATATGTTAACAGGAGAGTGCAGCACACTCCCTTGTGGTAGACCATTCGTAGCCTACGCCACGGCTCTTCTTCGCTCCTAGCTAACAAAGAACATCCTGTTAGCAGCAATCCACGGATAAGCTCAGTCAAGCGGATGTCCTTGGTAAATTTCCAGGATCTTATGAGTAGGCGTCTGTGGAATTAATATGTCGTATGCTGCTGAGAGGTCGACGAACACAGCTCCGGTTACCATCCCTTCTCGAAACCACCATCCTCAAGGGGGGGGGGGGGGGGGGGGGGGGGGGGGGGGGGGGGGGGTGTTGAGTTAGGTTTGAGTACTTGGCTTGTTTGTTGATATTGCCTGCCGAAACCTGCTTGTTCTGGTATGAGGTTGTTCGTCTATCACAGGTGCAATACGATTGAGCAGGAGGCGTTCAAAGAGCTTGTTATTCATCCCTGAGGCAGGGGAATAGGTTTTATGGTCATTTGGGGAAGAATTTTGATGCCTTGATGATTGGAACCAATGTTTAAATTTTAGAGGGATGATGGAAAGTTTGATGTCAGTATAGAGATAGAGGTTAGAGTCTGGAAAGAGTCATAGGGAGAGAATCATAATTGAGGACAATGAGTGGGATCAAAAGGTTGAAGCTGATGTTGTTGGCAGGGCCAATTTTGAGGGGCACCGGGAGGAGGTGGTAAGCAATCGAGAAATTAAAAAAGGTAAAGGCTGCTGGCCCTCGAGGTGAGTGTGTGAGATGATTTTGCAAGTGGGGAGATAGGAATTGGGGTGATGACCGAGTTGTGTCAGAGAGTGCTAAATGGAGGAGGGATGCCAGACGGAGTTGGCAGTTAGGGTGGTATTTTTCCACTTTTTGAAGGGAAAGGGGAGCCAATGAGTTTTGTTGCACATATAGGGTGTGAGTTTTGGAGCAGAAATAAAATGTGGAGAGGGTTTTAGAGATGGATTCGAAGATAGTGGAAGTGGATGATATGCAATTTGGTTTAGCCAGTGAAAGGAACGATAGATGCTGTGTTTATTTTAAGGAGTTGCAAGAGTAATATAGAGGCTAAGGGAATAAGTTGTATATGTTTTTTGTAGACTTGAGAAGCATTTGAATAGAGTACCGAGGAAAGTGATGGGTGGGCAATGGGAAGAGAGGGATCCCAGAAGTATGGGTTAGAGCAGTGATGATTTGTATGAAGGAGCAAAGACAGAGTTAGAGTGGGATTTGAATTGATGTAGTTATAGAGAGTGCAAAAGAGGGTTTGTGAGTGAGATGCTGTATGCTTGATGACTTGGTTTTAATGAGCAAGACAACTGAGGGACTGAGGGAGAAATGTTGAAAATGGAAGAACGGCTTTTTGATATAAGGGTTTGAGATAAACCATGGAAAACAAAGGTTGGTGAGCTAGGTGGATAGGGAGTTTGTAGTGAGCAAGTTAGACCCCTGTTGTGTGTGTGGGAATAGAGTGCAAGCAAATTCAGTGTGGAATGAGAAATGTGGGACTGTATCCACGGGAGATGCACGAAGATGAGGAGAGTGACCCCCATGTTGGCAAGAGATTTATTGGTAGGAGATGCGAGAAGGGTGCTGGGAGGGATGGTGGAACAGGAAGAAAATTGTGTGATGAGGTGGACTCGGTGAAGGAGTTCACATACTTGGGGGACAGGGTTATTGGTAGGTGGATGCGAGGTGCTGTGACAGCTAGAGTTGAGGTATGGGTAGGTGAAGTTCAGAATGTGGGAATTTGGGTTGCATGGGAAAATATCCTTTGAAGGTGAAAGGTATGGTGTATAAGAAGGTTTGTGGAGATCAGTGATGCTGTATGGGAGTAAGACACCATGAGCGAAAATGAGATGGGATTCTGAGGACAAAGAGAGCAATGATAAGAGTGATGTGTAGTGTGAAGTTGATGGAATATGATAGACTGAGGCCTTGATGCAGATTTTGGGGTTTGGAAGAGGCGATGGACCCTTTGGCGAGGCGCATCGTGTCCGTTGGTAATGGGCATGTGTTGAAGGATGAACAAGCATGCCTTAAGACGGGCTTTTGAGTTTGAGGGGGAGGGTTGAGGAGTAGGGGAACTTCCCAAGAAGACATGGAGAAGCCAGTGGAGAGGAGGGTTGGGTTGAGCTCAAAAGCCATAACCTCTTATTCCCGCAGTGCGTACTATATTTTCCTAGCGTGGTGTATCAATTTATTCATAATTCCCTTGATTTACATAGCGGTGTGTACTAATTTATTTCATAATATTCAGCATTTGCATAGAACGATGTACCGTTTCCAGCCAACAGGTTTACGCGCATGCGCGTACGCGTGCGAGTTTCGAATTGATACCGTAATGAAATTTATAATTTTCAAACACGTTACGGTGGCCGCCTATTCTTCACGCGGGCGTAGCAATCTCTGTTATTATATCTAAATGGACCACCCAGGGGTAAAGATAAACAAACAAAAAATAAACAACAAAGAAGTCATCTCGATTCGGAGTCTGGGAAACGTCCATTGAATTTGAAGCTAATTTGAGTGATTTGATTTGGGTGGCACTCTCATATGAAATGGATAGGGTGTAAGTTTGGCGCCTTCCAACCGGGGCCTTCGTGACTAGGCTAAAACATAGGCCGTCTTTGGGTAGAACCGGGCAAATGCCAAAATAGTGGACAATTTGCCAAGTTTTCCCCCCAAAAATGGGGTCTTGATGAAGTTTTTTTCAAATTTTCTAAACGAGAGGTCTTTGGGGTGAAAATTTCCAAAAGTTACCCCCAAGGTATGGGTCTTTGGGTAACCCTGGTAACCTTTTTTATAAATATGGGGTCTTTTGTGTGAGATTTTCAAAAAAAGTGTCATTGGGTGAACCGATGCTGAAAATGGGTATCTTAACAGCCTTTACTACGTGTTTACCTCCAAAATGTGAGTGTCCCCCTCCTGATTCTCAAAAATCCTAGTCATGACCCTCCTGTATAGAATTTGAAATCTAAATCTGCACTACATGATTTAGAAAATATTTTACCATTTATTCATACAAAAAGGACAAAAAACCTTTTTTCTTCTACTGGATTTGGACTTTCCAACTCCAACCATTTTAGAATGAAAATATAATAACATTTTAATACCACATTTAGTACGTTTTCCAGAGTGTTTGTAATAGGACTGCTTTGGGTCATCGATCAACCTTTTGACATTTTCATCAACTCCCACCTGTCAAATCATGTCAGCTCAGAATTTCTTTTCTGTATCCAATTGCAGGGTAACAGCTCACTGTAGATGACAACTAGAAACCTGCTTTGGTAAATTTATGCAATTTGTGTAATTTATCATAGGGGTACCTGTTACACACCAGAAGAGCTCCAGTGTCTCCTCTTCTTAGTATGCAAGACGGCTCTTTGAGAAGCAGCTTATAGGGTAAGTGGGATTACTTTTGGCTTGCTTTATACGGGTGTGTGTGTGCGTGCTGTGTGGTGTTGTGGTGCGCGCGTCGTGCGTGCATTACATTTGGGTGTTCCCATCATAATTGCGGGTCAGTGTTATTTCATTTACTTTCTTTGTTATATCAAAGAACCTGGGTTTTGCAAAGACATTAAGGAGAACCTGTATCAAGAAATAAAACCGCTATAACAATATATTTGAACACTTGGGTGGTTTCATTGGAAAACGGAATTAGACTAACCATAAAACGAATTAAAAGCCTTTTGTCTGACCATGCTCCTATTTGAAATTCGCGTCTCTGTAGAGGGAATGTTTTTCGTGTTATGGGATACGAACGGCACAGTAGCGTCATACTCTTCACACACTGAATGCTTTCATAATGTTATTTCCTGATGGCAATGTATGACCTAAACGGCCGGTCGTATCACATAACACGTTATACACTAGCGCGATTTTTTTTAAAAACACATGGTCCAGACTCGATGGTTTGAATTCATTGTTATGGTTTAATATAATTCCATTTTTCTATGAACCACTCGAAGTGTCGATAATTATTTTATAGTGTATATTGTGTTAATATATTCCTTGTACGGTCTCCTTTAAATGCAGACTGTCCCCCCAGCACACTGTACAATCAACTATTATTTTTTGCGGCCAAACTTTCATTTTCAAATGAGTTTTCAGAGATCTTTAGTTAGGTGTAACTTTGGAAGTCTGGTTCAAGAAATTTCTGGTCCTGTTATCTGAGGCACTTGATAAACCCCTTGGTTCCGTGTCAGCTACTCCAATATTACAGTTACATACCCTTGCCATTGAAACAAACTTCAAGACATTCTTTCTTAAAAATCAAATAAATAATCGGTGTAGGTGACTCCTTATCAGGAGGGCTTATATTCCCATCACTTGTTAAATTCCCATTTGTCCATTTCCCCATTTGTCCAATCCCAATTTGGTCGCATTCCTGACTTGGGCCATTTCTCTCGATTTGTCCAATTCCATTTAGTCTCCGCAAGTCGCATTTCATTTAAAAATTATGGGAATGGCAATAGATTTGGAATTAGACAAAGTGCTGTTGGACCAAGAGGGAATTAAGTTACCCCATAGGATAGAATTAAATTGAATTTATGTCAAGTCTTTGATATTTCCTCTGTTACTTAATTGCATTCATAATATAAGCAAATTGTTAATAAATACTTGTAAAAAATAATAAATTATCCAGTGTATTCTATAAACTTATTTCCCACCATGCAGTTTTGCTGTTCAAGTTGACTTCCAGTTATGTATATCTGCTATACTAGAGTGCTTTGATGATAATATCTGGGACAAACAGGTATTTATGACAGTAAATATTAATTATTACCCATTTGGGGAAAAATATCCAGTTAAAGGTTGTTGAGTTCTTCTATCAGTAGATAAGATGGTAAAAGCTAGTGAGTAAATATGTGATGTGATCTGGGAACCCCCACATGTCGCACAGGACAGTTTGGAAAAAGTTAATAAAATAGCTTAAAATCTGTTATATTGTACTTTATGTTTTGTCAGATTGTATAAGGTGTAACTTTTGATATGTGTACAAGAAGAAAGAAGTAAACAGTTATGAAAATTTAAGATTTCAAACTCTGCAGTGATAGTAAAAACTCAAAATATAAATTTCCCACCATTTTGCTGTTTTCCCAGATCGCATCACATATCTGTAAAAGTTTCCATGAAGTAGGGTTATGGCTCCCTCATATACACAAAAATATTACAATTTTTAAAGCACACTCTTTAGATTTTATAAGATTCAAATTATCAAAAGAGGGAAATTTACCAAAGAAGCTCATATTTATATGTTATGAACACAGACAATCTCTGCCTAAATCTATCTAATCTACCTTGATATCAACTTGATGTGTTTAGGTAACAGAAGTGTGCCAGACACTATCGCAAATATCGCAACACCATCACAACCTGGTCTATGTAGTCCAACTGATGCCTACCAACAGCCAAAGAGGAAGACTGATGAGAAGACGACTAAGGTAAGAGATGCCCTTATAAATTTACGCCTTCTATACTCTGTTTAACCTTGTTGTAGCTTTAAAGAGGGACTATCAGTGATTTGCACATCAGAAAATCGAAAAAAACATCAAAATCAGATTTTTGCATATTTGTAATAAGTATAGGTATCCTAACATACCCTACAAGTGGTAAGCCCAAAAGCAACCAAATAAGGACAAAAATCAGAATTTTTTTTTGATTTTTTTTTTTTTTTTTTAGTCATTACTGTCCGTACGGACACTTATAACACGTAATTGAATGGTGATTCACATCTTTGAACACTGCAGTTTTCTACCTTTTCTGTCAAATTTTGTCAGTTGAAAAAAAAAAACTTATGTGAATTTTAGAGACTTATCCTTCATCACATTAAGCTACCTACAATTTCAATATTTTGCCTCTTTCGTCAAATCACTGATCGTGTCTTTAAACAGAAAACAAACCATACTGGTCAAATTCCAGTGAAAGCTGGAACAAAAAATACCATAGTTGATATAGGAAGTATACACTATTTTGCCAGCCATTTGTTAAGGCTATGACAAAAAATACTGTTTCACGTCTCAATAACTTATCAATGTCATCAAATCATGACCCCACAGTGAGCAGCTATCTGGGGAGCAAGAAAATTATGCGGAGTGCGAGACAGGGAAGAATCGGGTGGATGTTCAAGATTTCATTACCACATTGTAGCTTCCATGAACAGCCATATTTTACAGAAATTAAACAAACTATGAAGCCATTTTTGCACTTAACTGCACATGGACCAGTGATTACACGGGGACAAATTTATCGACATAGCTCCCTCACTCGGGCGTGATTTCAAAACTTTTTGATACCATGCATTGTGTGTGTGTAGTGTGGAGGGTGCTGCGTGTACATGCACAAACCCATGTTGACAGGTTACTTTATGTGGATGCCCATGGGGATTTGAATGAAATAAGCCCTGGGCTCCCTATTAGAGCATAATCTTTACTATCATGACTTTGGCAGTGGACAATTCGACCACACGACTAATTCCAGTTCTGCTGGTCGATTTACCAAAGCCATATTTGGTTACCATAACTTTGCCACTGTTTTTCAATGTGTCGCTTCTGTCCAGGAATAATTATTATTGTAAAAGAGATGAAAGTTGGGGAAAAGATTCTCAAGACAGAAGCCATATTTACTAAGATAAATTAGAAGCATGTGTTTCTTTGCAGTTATTTGCCATGATTGAAAGGATTGTTATCCGCCTTGTTATACCAAGTGCCAATCCAGTTTGGTGAAAATGGGCTCAATGGTACTGAATCAAGGTAAGTGAAAACCTTTATTTGTTGAATTAAATTTTCAATTGAACTGGTCCAGTAAGTTTGACACTTAAAGGCACTATCAAGTATCCATCCCAAAGAGAGGGTTTTCAAAAAGTGCAGGATTAGTCTAAAAGTGAACAATAAGTCTGTAGAATTTGCATATGTTACCTTTTCCACCACCACCACCAAATTAAAAAAAAAAAAACGGAAGAAAACAGCAGTGTTCAAAGATTGACAAATCTCATTTCATTTATGTGCTTTAGTATAGTGTCAGTACGGACAGTAAGACTAAAGTCCGATGTTGTCTTTATTAGGTTTCAGTTTTATCACTTGCAGGGAATATGTTGGGTAGCTACACCTGTTACAGACCCGCAAAATCGATTTTGATGATTTTTTTTATTTATGATTTGACAAATCAAATGATAGGTCTTTAATATGCACAACATTTAAGCTAAACACCCAGATGTCTGTGTATCGATTGCTTGTTGTTGTGAAGTGGACCGTCTGTGTGCAGCTAATTGATTGGTGCCCTAAGGTTGCTAGTTGAATTTTCTCTATCAACAGATTGGCAAAATGCAACTTCTTAAAGTTGTATAGCCCCTCATCGTGGTTTCATATGGAAACACCATTTCAATGAGAAATGAGATACCTTCTGCGAGGTTACAAGTTTGTGGTTTATTCAGTATTGAAATGCCTTTTCCCATGGTATATGCTCATTCCAGGTCTGTAAACTTGTTGAAAGTTGGTGAAGGAAGGAAAACTCAGAATGTTTAACCCTTTGCTTGCGACTACTTCTAGCCAGATTCGCTTCAGGGGTTTCATTCTTTAAGACGCAGTGAAGCAGACCACAATGGTTAAAGCTTGCGAGACATAGGTAATTCTGGCCGGAACCTGCCCCTTGATTTCTAGAATAATGTCGCACCTCTAAGCCGCTTTAATGAAACTTGGAACCCGATAGATTATCGAATCGTTGCCCACGTCGAGTGTTTGGGCAGCATGCTATAACCTGCCAATCTTTATCGCTGAAGTCATTGGTGTGCAGCCCAGGAAATTGCCTAGCACTGTTCGGGTGAGGGTTAACATGACGAGCACTAAGTCAAACACTGCAAAAGGGTTTTTGTGTTGCAAATCACTCATGAAAAAAAATGGTTTTGGTTTTTCATTACAGCATGTAAATAAAATATTAAAATATTGACCGCTTCTGGCCAATCTCACTTCTTACACAACACAGTACTTTTCACATTTTTAAGGTATCCGAAACTCCTTCCAATTCTCCATTACTGCAAGCCCGATGCAGAGACTGACTATTATCAGCTAAAAACCAGCGTGATTACCTCATGATCGGGAGTAGGAAATGTAGGAATGAGCCGCTTTTAAATCATTAGAAAAGGGTTAGGATATTTTTACCAATATATTAAACTACTGCGTACACCAGCCAGGAAAAGTATTAAAGCTGGACAGGAGGAGATTTTTTAGGTTTTTTTTTACGGATATGAACATTTCTCAAATTTCACTGGACGGTTGTAGACCACTTCCGAGAAACGTTGGAGGTTTTGGAAACACGGGCAACAGGAAAACGGCAAAACATTTGTTTTGAACTTGCCACTATCGTATCGTTCCTCATAGGAAAAAACCATGCTTCTTTGACTTTCTGTCACGCACGACAAACTACTAAATATCACTTATACATAAAGACGGCATATCTCGCTTATTCACTTCAGGGTGTGATATAATACATTGGTAAGCATTACAAATTTGTAAAAAAACCTAGGTTCGAGAGAAAAAATGGGGGCGCTTCTTTCTGGAAATTTCCTCATGTCTCTTTAATATTTAATAATCTTTCCTGTAAATGGCCAGCGCACACAATGTATGATAAAAAAACAATTTGCGCTTGGCCAGACTCGAACGGCAACCTCATCATTCTGCTAGGAAGCGATGGACACCTTTTGACCTAACACCTATAGATAATATCTATCGCTCTCTGCCCATCCTGGCTTGTTAACTTAATGGTAAGAGCACATAGTAATACGGAGATTGCCGGTTCGAGTCCGGCCAAAAGCGAAAATGGTTTTTTTTCACAACTGTGTGCGACTGGCATCTCCAGGAAAAGATAAAAATATTCACATTGCCTTTTTGTTTGTAGTAATGCCTATTTGTTGGTAGTACTGGCTGTGGTGAGGGAAACAAATTGATGATTATTAAATGATTTCTTCATGAATTAGGAAAAAACAAGGTGCAACAGGTCATAAGTGAAATAGCTGCCATTTGATCAGAAATTCACATAAAAATACTATTATGCCAAGTTTTGGTCAGCTGCACTGATGTGTAGGAAAGATAATGTGAGAGTATTCTGGTACACCACTTGAGCAGGTAACAGATTCAAGTATTTGGGAATAACGCTAACACCATCAAATGACTCCACCAGCGAAATCAAAAGCAGATTATATTGGCATCAACAGCACTAGGGAAATTACAGAGAGGCTGGAGTGATAAAGACATCTCCATCTCCACCAAATTACGGCTTGTAATTCACTGGTCACCCAGTGCTTCTGTATGGCTATGACATTGGACCAATCAAAAAAAGGAATGACATGAAGAAGTTGGGAAGGCATTTGAGATGCGATGCTACAGAAAAAAAATCCTGAAACAGCTGGAAGGATAAGATCTGGAATGAAGAGTTCTGTTAAGAATCTCTCCTCCCACTGTCAACCAAAAAGGATCCTAGCACGCATCACTGCCTCGCAGTTGACATGGTTTGGTCACTTGAGCAGAATGAACAACATCCGCTTACCCAAACGCATTTTTATGGAAACTGTCGCAGCCACTAACAGACCGGGAAGACCAAGGAAGAGATGGGAAGATGACATCATTGTGGGCACCACCTTCCACAAGGCATATTTGGAAGCGCAAGATAGGAATAGATGGTCTAAATTTGTTTGAGGAGCAAACGTCCTATGGGACATGGTGCATAGATAGATAGATTCTGATACATGGCAGCACACAGATGTATCAAATGGCAGCTATTGCACTGAAGACCGTCTTGCAGTCACAACACAATATGTCCTGTAAATTAACAATGCATTCTAGTTTATATGTATGTAGGTCCAATAATGTATGTATTCAGGGACACAATTAAAGGTGCAACAAGAGATTTTGAGGCACCCAAATATTGTGTCATAATAGTAATTTTATATAGATTAGACACTCAATAGATTTCTTACCTTGTATTTGGTTACAGAAATGTCTTAAAAGAGAGAAAAAGGGTGATTTTGATTGTGTTCTATTTCAATGTAAAACATAGGCTGAATTTCGTATTTGCTCCTATACGAAATTAGAAATTTCAAAATTTTTATACCAAAGAAACATTTCTCAGCTTAATCCTTTCAGATGGGGATATTGTTGATGGAAAGCTTTACATCAGAGCAAAAATCAGTAATTTTGATCTTTTAGGGACACCTGATATGTGAAATCTCTCGTTGCACCTTTAAAGATAGTGTTTAGCATGGGCCTGAACCATTTAAAACTGGTGTGTGCTACGATTCTTTAGCGCAGACCATGCCCACAGTGCACTTAAAGACTGATAATCGCATTTCACACTGATTTGATGGTCGTGTTTATGTCGGGCATAGAGTATTAAACATATAATTCCATCCTTCACTATAGGAATTTGCCTACTTATGAAATACTTAGTGCAACTGGAGGAATATATTTTACCTCAGGCAGTTATTTAATCTCAATGGAAATCCAACTATTTTGCACATGTACAACAAAATGCTGCACCACTTTTAATAAATTTGATTGTGTGCATGCAATAGCTGCATAGCAGATTTTAAGTACAATTCATATTAAGAATTCAACACTTGCCATTGTCATATTCAAATGGAATTTATGGTTTTGCGTGTAAGATAAAAGGTGCAGTTAAGGAACTTTTAATGCCAATGCGTGTTGTTTTCACAAACTTTGTCATGCTTCCCCACACACAGCTGACACATTTACTTAAAAGAATTAATGTTAAAAAGTACTGTGTGTAATACAAGAAAATATTATTTGTTAAAACTCCAGAAGTTGAAACAGCTGTGTAGTGCATAAAAAACAACTACCTGTTGTAAAATGTTCCATCTTTAACTGCTACTCGTATTTATTTTGACCATTTTCCTAACTTTTCATACTTCTACCCGTTTTTTTTTTGTCACACAAACAGGAGGACTTAGAACGCTTGATTCAGAAACTGAGAGAGCTCACCGGGGACATCAAGGACGGATTTCGATACATGAATCGCACCCGGCAAGGATTTGATGCTGAGAACCGTCAACAAAATGACCGTCTTATCACAGAGTATGGTCAGCAGACAGGTGGGTACTTTGGAGGAGGTTGATGCCTGTCTTGTAAGAATGGCATGTAGTCCTATTGAGTTGCAGGGGTGAACCAACCAAGTGTGCATTGACAACTAGGTAGTGTTAACTTACAGTCCACATTTGGAAGGCACAATACTTTCTATGATTTTTGTTGAGTGCTAGAAAGTAAAAGTGCATCATCAGTAAATCATGAATAGCAGAGAGAGGATTCAAGAGTAAAACAAACTTAAAACATGCTTAAATTTAGTCTTTGAATTTTGCAATAAGCTCCCCCCCCCCCCAGTTGAGTAACAAAAATGTAGGGTTTGAGTTGCAAACAAAGTAAATGGTGTTGGGTGATAAAATACTCAAAATCGCATCTCTATGAATTGGCAAATCAACGGTTACTCACAATGTATTGTAAATAGCCCCTTATGACGTCACACCAACACAATAATGCATTGCGTTCAACTGTTGAAATGTCAAAGGCGGCAAGTGCTTCAAACTATCTGGTAATGTTTCACATGATACTGAAACGTAGAGGAATATCAACAGAAAAAAAAAAACACGCAAGGGCCCCATGTTAAAGTAACATTGCCGCCTGCCCGATGAAAGTATCGCAGTCTTGGAATTGATGCATGCGTGTAGGGTACTTGCATTGGTGTGACGTCTTGGGGAATATTTACAGTGTATTCTGTTGAACCAGTAACTTGTCAATTATAAATCTTGTCATGTGAGTGCAAGGAGGTCGTAAGTGCAATAGCTTCTTCAAAAAAATACTGGCCAACACGCCACAGGGAGTCAAACGGTCAGGGGATGTGCGCAGATTGATAGTAGATAGTCTTGCTGTGTGTTCAGGTAGTTGTTGATTGCTTGCTTGAATTGTAGTGGTTCCAATATAGTTGCTATATTGTCAGGAAGCGAATTCCAGTCTTTAATTGTTTTTAACTAAGAATGAATGTTTATAGCAGTCTTTGGTGGCAGATAATGTGGCAAAAGATTTGGAGTTACTGTGCCGTGACGCACGTGGGGTCGGCTGAAGGAGGTTTCCGACAGGTAAGGATAGGTGACCAGTAATGCCCTTATGGAAGATGATGAGACGTCTGGCTTGCCTTCTTATTTGGAGAGACTCCCAGCCCAGCTTGCCAAGCATGTCGGTCATGCATCCTTTGGATTTACTTTTGTAATCACCAGTAACAAAACGTGCTGATCTTCTCTGCACCATTTTGATTTTATGAGTGAGAGATTGTGTGTGTGGGTCCCATACTGCGGACGAATATTCAAGCTAAGGTCGAACAAGGGTCTTGTATGCCGACTCTTTGGTTTGCTGAGAACATGAATGAAGATTCTGACGTATAAATCCTAAGGAGCGGTTAGCAGATCAATGTGTTTGTTCCAGGTTAGGTTCTTATACTCTGGCTCATAATTTCTTAGACAGTTTAGAACGTACGCCCGTTCCCCGCCAAAACGGCGCCACCGTCGTGTTGCACGTAGACGCAGTACGCGCAGCGAGCAACACGCAAATTTGTTATGTCAAGATATTTATGGCCCAGAGTATAGTGATGGTGACGCCAAAGTATGGGTGGCTGGCAGTCATCTTGCAAGTGGAAGTCCCCAGTTTGTAATCAAATTGCTTAGGATTTCTTTGATGGGTAAGTCTCATTACAAAGCATTTTTGGTGGTTGAAGTGCATTTGCCAGTCTTTTTCCCATTTGACTAAGGTATTGAGATCTTGTTGCAGTGCTTCTGTGTCAAATTGGTTTTGAATTTGTCTGTATAGGACAGAGTCGTCTGCAAAGAGACGAACTGTGGAGCTAATATTGTCTGGTAGGTCATTTATGTATACAAGGAACAGTAGCGGTCCAAGCACCGTGCCCTGAGGGACGCCCGAAACAACATCGGTCCAGGTCGATGCTCACCACCGACGACGACCATCCATGTATGTGCCTTGTTATGAATGCCATATCTGTGTGATTTATTTAAAAGCCGGTGTGGAGAGTAACAACATCAAATGCTTTGGAAAAGTCCATTTTTATCATGTCTGTTTGAGATTTTGAATTTAATGAGTGTGCCAGGTCTTGAATAGTTAAAATTAATTGAGACTTCTGTTGAATGTTGTTTATCAGTTAGGATTGAGTATTGATCAAAATGGTGCATTCTGCTTGAATGAATAATGTGTTAGAGTACTTTTGAACAAACTGAAGTGAGTGAAACTGGATGATAATTTGATGCTACTGTTCTTTCACCTTTTTTGAATATTGGAGTAATATTTGCTTGAAGCCAGGACTTGGGGATTTCACCAGTATCTAACGATTTTTGAAAAATGATACAAGGGCTGGGGCTAACTCTTCAGAACTAGCTGGATAATGCGAGTGGCAATCCCATCAGGGCCAGGGCCTTATTAGGGTTTAATTTCTGGAGTAATTTGGTAACACCTTTTAGCGTTATGATAATCTGGCATAGGCGGGGTTTGTGGATTTGGTTCTTGAGGTGGATTCTTGTCTTTAGTAGTAAAGATGATTTGAATTGGTTATTCAAAATTTCTGCTTTGGATCTGTTGTCTGTCTCAAGCTTGCCATTGCTTTTCAATACTGGTATTCCCATCGCGTCAACCTTGAGTTTCTTGATAAACGACCAAAATTTTAGGCGAGTCAGAGCATACTGAAGCAACATATTTTTTGTAAGATCTTCTAGTCTCCCTGTGTGTGTCCTTTCTTTCTTTGTTAAATTTATAAATGTGATACATCTGTGTGCTGCCATGTATTAGGGTAGGGTGACTTACAATTAACTTTAATCGTGTCAATGGCTCTTGAAATGGTTCTTCAACCTTTTTAAGAGCCACTGACCATGGGCATAATAGTTCGTTTGATGGAAATTTCTGACAAATGGCAGCTATTGCACTTAAGATCTTCTTGCATTCATATGACAGTAAACATCTCCCAAACCACATTGAGTGGTGTTGAAGATCATGCACAATTCAATCGTATTGTAGATTTTAAGCAGTACGATGGTTAAATGAGTGCCTAACGATATCCAGGGCTGTGAAATATCCATACCTGCCAACCTTCCCTGTTTTATAGGAATCATCCCTATTTTGAACTTTCAAAATTGCAAAAAATAGGGATATCCCTATTTCTGAAATTAAAAACAAATCTTGAAATAATTGCCAGAAAAGCCCTGAAATATTTTTTGGGCTCCTGAAGCTCTTCCTGCAGCTTAAAATACACAGAAACCCAGTAACTTCAGGAGACTCTGCCCCTGTATATTCCACTAGAGGCCTTAAATTGGCTCACAAATAGACACCACCCATAAAGGCTTTTGTGATGAGGTGTTCGCGACACATGCATTCTGATTTTTGGGTTCTCAATGTTGGCAGGTATGAATATCAGATTAAAAATCTGATTTCAGATTTTTTCATCCAAGTCATCCCTGTGTCCAATAGGAAATTGTTTGAATTTTATACTTTTTTTAAGCATTTTCAGATTTTTGATCAGTGGCTGCTCACACCCTGGATATTATTTTAGAATGCTGTGTGCTTTCTTGGCATTATATATAATTCATAATTGGCTGGATATTTTGGATTCTATTACTTCTGCTGCCCATTATTGAAAATGGAGCATTCTGATTGGTCAGTTTACTGCCCATTATTTTGCAATAATGGGTCGCAAAATACATTTTCTTATTAAATCAAGATGTTTTAGGAAATAGAATAGAAATAAAGGGTTTGCAGTATCATCTATGGGCTCATAATGTATCCTCAGCCGGAAAAACTTAAAAATAATTATTTAGTTTTTCCGACCTCGGACACATTATTCGCCCATAAACGATACTGCATCACCCTTTATTTCTTAAACATACGCCTGCATTCCTGCCAGAATGATACGCAATCAAATTGCATGACGAACCAGTGCACACAATGACAGGCAAGCACGTATGTTGTGTCTAGCTAATCATGATTTACGCTATAGTAGGGTGACATCCTCTGTTTGGAATCAATGCGAGGGCACATCTATTTTCACGTGTTACTTCAAGTGACTTCCACTGTGGAGTAATCCAAATGTTGGATAAGAATGTCTCATTGAAATTGATCTAGTGTAACACTAATTAAAGATATTCCCTTCACTTCTTTATATACTTTGTACCCTCATTTAGGCTAGGTTAGCTAGATTTGCACGGATGAGTACAAATAGGTCTCGCAGGTTAAGTACATCATCCTCGTCCAGCGACGAGGAAAACCCAGTTCCCAAAATGAGGAATGGTAGAAGAAGACGTAAGATTGCTCGCCAACAGTTGGGGAATAGTATAGGCTCAAGAGATATGTCTTACTCACAGGAATGCACTGCCAAGGGAGTTCTTCATTCTATTGAAAACATTAGTTTGGAATCTAAAGTCAAGTTGATAGAGGTGCAGAATGGCGACCCTTCTAGTGTTGGTACAGTTGGCACTGACAAAGTCAATTCTGTCCGAGATGAAGTCACTGATGGCTCTTATTTGAAGAGTGTTAATAGACAACAGACGAGTGGCCAAGCACAGAGTAGTGGTGACTGTGCGACGAGTCGGGAACCTTGGAACCATCCAAGTGTACTTTTTACATCTAAGAAGCAGAAAACCCAATATGGTGATGGTATTCTGGAAAGTGCATGTGATACAATGAGCACACAGCTCTCCTACTCCACACATTCAGATAACACCAACACCCTGACAACTGAGTGCAGTCAATCTGAAGATCTAAAGCTTTCTCTCGAGAAGCAACTGAAAGCTGAAGCAAGTCAAGTGGGTAGTAGAGATGAAGAGAATGTGATGATGGAATTGGACACCTTAGATACAAAGGTTATCAACAGTAAGGAGGAGCCACTTGACAAGGTAAACAAGACAATGAGCTTGAAAATATAGATAATGTGTCTGGTGATACCAACATCTGGACAACTGAGTACAGTCAATCTGAAGATCTAAAACTTTCTCTCGAGAAACATCTGAAAGCTGAAGCAAGTCAAGTGGGTAGTAGTGATGAAGAGAATGTGATGATGGAATTGGACACCTTAGATACGAAGGTTATCAACAGTAAGGGTGAGTCTCCTGACAAGTTCATACAAGACAATGAGCTTGAAAACACTGAAAATGTGTCTGGTGACGCCAACATCTGGACAACTGAGTACAGTCAATCTGAAGATCTAAAACTTTCTCTAAAGATACATCTGAAAGCTGAAGCAAGTCAAGTGGGTAGTAGTGATGAAGAGAATGTGATGATGGAATTGGACACCTTAGATACGAAGGTTATCAACAGTAAGGGGGAGTCACCTGACAAGTTAAACAAGACAATGAGCTTGAAAATGCAGAAAATGTGTCTGTTGGCAGTTCTGGCAAGAGCACTTGGAGATCTGAAGAGAGTCTGTCAGAGGTAGATACTGTTAAAGAGGGTGTATCAGTTGACACACAGCACAGTCTTAGTTCTTCAGATAGCATGCAAGCAACCATTGAATGCCAGAACATGTTGATTGTAGGTGTTGTGACTTTGGGAATGATTCACAAGATAGTCCCTTGTTTGTCCTGGCATATCTTCTGATGAAGCCACAAGTCATAAACAAACAACGTTGCAAAGCCGATTATGAGGACGTCTCAGAAGAGTGTCAGGATAATTAACAGATCGATCCTGGACACACATGCGATGGAGGCGAACATGCTGATGAATAAAAATATCTTATGATGGTACTAGGAATTCTGAAGACTCCACAAGGGGATGATACTAAGGATGGTCATAACATATGTTTCAGATAGGCAGAAAGCACTAATGAGGAATGAAACATTTCTTATGTAGTGAAGATTCTTGAGACAAAAATTGTAGATGTCCTAAACATGACCCTGACCTTTATATTCAGATGAGGCAGAATGACATGATGAAACTGAATCATGTAGTTGTGCAGGGGAGATAAATGGAACAATTCCAAGAAAGTCCCAAATTTGATCTAGTTTGTATTACCGAGGAAGCACATTCAAGCGGGGCCAATCTGAAGACCTTGGTGTAGAAGATTTCAAAGGAAAGAGGGAGTCTGATCCTGATTTGTACAACCCTCTGTCCAAATCTGGTAAGGACACAGCCTTAACAAGAGAGGATGGTCAAAATTCTAAAGTCAAATGTGATGGTTTATCCTCAAAGATCAAATCTAACATAACTAGGAGTGACACATCCAAGGTTGAGGAATCAAGTCAGGAACAAACTCAAGAAAGCTGCTCTGATGTTTTTGCGAATGGCACATCTCAAGAAAGTGAATTCCAGTCTCAGGACACTGATTGGGTACTTTCTCCCTTGCGCATCAAAGCACCATTGCCAAATCCGATATCCCAGCCTCACAATGTCTCCTGTCGGCATCTCCCACAAATCGCTACATCATCACATTCAGGTCCGGAAGGAACTCAAGAAAGCTGTTCTGATATCTTTATGACTGAAGCATCTCAAGAAATCACATCCCAAACTGATGGGAGCCAGCAGTCTCCATTGCAAAGTAGCAAGGTATCAAAAATTGACCTGGCAGCATTGCCTGGACCAAGCTGTTCTGATATCTTCATGACTGAAGCATCTCAAGCAAGCACATCCCAATCTGATGTGAGCCAGCAGTCTCCATTGCAAAGAAACAATGTATCAAAAATTGACCTGGCAGCATTGCCTGGACCAGGCTGTTCTGATATCTTTATGACTGAAGCATCTCAAGCAAGCACATTCCAATCTGATGAGAGCCAGCAGTCTCCATTGCAATGGAGTAAGGCATCAAAAATTGACCTGGCAGCATTGCCTGGACCAAGCTGTTCTGATATCTTCATGACTGAAGCATCTCAAGCAAGCACATCCCAATCTGATGTGAGCCAGCAGTCTCCATTGCAAAGAAACAATGTATCAAAAATTGACCTGGCAGTGTTGCCTGGACCAGTAGCCAGTTGCAAGTCTTCGCAGTCTGTACAGCAAAACAAAACGATGTCGCCAAAAAGGCCATCTTGTGCAAATATTTTTGACAGTTTCAGATCTAAAGAAATCATGTCCCAATCTGATGGGAGCCAGCAAAGAACAAGGTTTCAAAAATTGACCTGGCAGCATTGCCTGGACCAAACTGTTCTGATATCTTCTTGACTGAAGCATCTCAAGCAAGCGCATCCCAATCTGATGGGAGCCAGCAGTCTCCATTGCAAAGGGGTAAGGTATCAAAAATTGACCTGGCAGAATTGCCTGGACCAAGCTGTTCTGATATCTTCATGACTGAAACATCTCAAGAAATCACGTCCCAATCTGACGGGAGCCAGCAGTCTCCATTGCAAAGAAGCAAGGTATCAAAAATTGACCTGGTAGCGTTGCCTGGACCAGCAGCCAGTTGCAAGTCTTCGCAGTCTGTACAGCAAAACAAAACAATGTTGCCAAAAAGGCCATCTTGTGCAAATATTTTTGACAGTTTAAGGTCTAAGAAAATCAAGATTGACTCAGGCAGTAACAGTCATCAGTTAGAGAAACCTACTTCTCAATTGGGGCAATCTTCACAGCTTGACAAGATACCAGCTAAAAGTAGCATGCTTCCATTACAAATGTCACCAGTGTTTACTTGCAATCGATGTTGTACCACAGCGCAGCTATAGCAGCTAACAGGAACACATCTCATTCGCAGAAAAAACCTATTTCCCGGGGTCAGTCTTCACATCGAGACAAGTTTATAGCTGCTAAAAACAGCACACCTCAGTCGCAGAATCTTGGTTTTTCTGAGCCGTGTGCACAACAACTCACATCTTATCATCAGAGCAAGACATCCACGTCCCACGAACTGAGGCCACAATTTGCACAGCAAAACAAATAGCAGCTAAAAGTAGCATGCTTCCATTACAACAACACGACGTTTTACTTGCAATCGATTGGCCACACACTCATAGCAGCTAACAGAAACACATCGCATTCACAGAAACCTATTTCCTGGGATCAGTCTTCAACATCAGACAGATTTTGTAGCAGCTAAAACAACACACCTCATCACAGAAACTTGATGGTTTCTCTTTGCCTGGCACAACACCCAAAGATAGTATCACGAGCAATACATCTCAAGTCACCGATGAGGGACCCTTTAAGACAGCAAAACAAAAATAGCAGCTCTAAAAGTGCATGCTTCCATTACAAAAAACAAACACCACTTGTTACTGCATCGATTGCCACAGCAGCTCATAGCAGCTAACAGGAACACATCTCATTCAACAGAAGAAACCTATTTCCTGGGCTCAGTCTTATCAAGACAAGTTTGTAGCAGCTAAAAAACAACCACACCTCAGTAACAGCAACTTGAAGGTTTCTCTTTGCCGTGTGCACAACAACCAAAGATAGTATCACAGAGCAATACATCTCCAGTCACAGAAGAATGCACTGTTTTTACTTAGGCCAATTTGCACAGCAAGACAAAATAGCAGCTAAAAGTAGCGCATCTCAGTCATGCAAAAAACCTGTAATAGCTTGTAAGAGCAAGCTACTTCAGTCACAGAAGTCTGATACTGCATTCTCACAGCAAGCTAAGGTAACATCAAAGAGCAATTCCTCTTTGTCTGAGAAGCCTAGTGTTTGCCTGAGCGAATCTGTAGAGCAAGCAGAGATAGCAAGTAATTGCAATCCAGCTGCACATCAAGTGAAGAACCCATCCACAAGCACCACACCTCAGTCAAAGAAATCAATTTGCTCAACTACGTCTGCACTGCAATCCGATATTGGAGCACAAAGTCACAAAAGTCACTCACTGATCTCGGGCAGCTCGCTGTCAAGTGCATCAGCTCAGCTAGCCCAAATTGCATCTCAGATCAGCAAGTCTGGTTCGGAAATGTCAGATTTTCGCTCAGGTCGATCTGGGCATCAAGTTGGGATTGTACAACAGAGAAGCCCTTCCCAGTCACTGAAATCGGACATTTACTCAAGTTTGTCCACACTGAAAGTTGTCATAACATCACAGAGTACTACATCTCAACCAGGTAAATCTGATGGTTTACATTCTTGTTCATCTTTGCTGCAAACCGGAATACCATCGAAAAGAAGAATAGCTCATTCAAAGAAAACCAGTCTTCCTGCCCTCCAAATCAAAGCAACATCCGAGACATCAGGTACTAAATCGGGTCCATCTCCCCAGCAAGTGCAGGTTACACCACCGAGTAAAAAATCTTGGACTGATATATTTGAAAGCTTACTGTCTGCTCCAACTGGGCTCCGAATGAAAGTAGCAGAGAGTAGTATACAATCAGCCCAAGGCCACCATTTCTCTGTCCTTCGCAGGTTCGTCGCAGTCAAACAAGCTGTGTTCTGGTCCCTCTGCACCACAAATTCGAAATATCGGCACAGAGTACGGTATCTCAGTCACTGGAGACACTCGTTACACTGGAATGGTACGTTCAGCAAAGTATATGCAACCACAATTCGGGAAAATTTGAACAGTCATGGATGCTATGGACAGAGCACACACAAGGTTATAATCGGATTGCTCGTGAAAGCCAAAGAGATTCACAAGTTTCTTTGTGAAAGTCAGAGTAATGGAAAGCATTGATGCATTCTCAAGACATCCATAGGCAAAGAAGTCAAGGAATTCCATCTACTAACCATGCAAAAGAATAGAAAGCCGTATAAGTCAAGGAAATCTGTTTTTTCCAGCTAGTACTTACTCCCTGTAAACCGACATGGGGAAATAAGTCTGAGTGATAATGTCAAAGATATGCAAGACAACTGCCCATACGATATGACAAGGAATTCTGAAAACCTTCAGGCCATCTACAATGTGCCCAACTAGAAAGGTGGGACAGAAAGCCAGGTGGAGGAAAGAAAGCACATGCTGCATTTTTTATTGTGGGAAACAGCAGAAATGAAAGAAATAGTGTGCCTGCTTAGTTTCGAAGGCGGCGGCAGAGCAAAAGCTCCAATTGAACAAAAGTGCCCAACTAGAAGAGGGTATGGAGGACGCAAACCCAGGTAGGAGCGCGAAAGCACATGCTGCATTTTCATGTGTCAAACGGAGCAGAAATGAAAGAACTAGGTGCCTCCAGTTTAGTTTCGAGGAAGATGGCAGAGCAACAGCTCGAGTGAACAAGAAAGAGTAAGGGTCCGTTAATGGTAGGTAAAAAATCAACACAAATCTGAATCAAAAAGAAAGCTGTGGTGCGTCAAACATCCAATCTTGTCCCTAGTAATTGGTCAGACTGGACTCCAGATGCTAGGAACAACATCAGTTGTCTGTAGGCAAGGTGATACTACACATCAGAGAAGTGTTTTGCCAATGTTTTAGACCCAGATCGAATCATCAAAAGTCGTACAGCAGAAGACGAGTTAGGTTCAGAAGCAGAGCAACTAATCGACACTCTAACTTTAGAGGACATTATGACAACATATTCAGAGGAAGTCAACCAAGGTCACATACTATGCGAAGGAATATAATTTCCAAGGTCACATGAGTGCTCATAGGTTCCCGTACCGTCCGTGGGCGGTTATGCAACGATACCAGAGGTGACACATGCAAAACAATCCCCTCCAACACATCAACTGGTTATTTGACGATAGATTTAGTCCCAGTCGGAAAGAAGACAGTGGGTGTGCCTCTCAAGAGAGAAGGGCAAGTACAATGCTTCAAAGGTTGCGTGATTCAGTGGAAACGGGGAGCCCGGTGATCGTCAGGACAATGTCACAAAGGACCGGAATGTTGCACATGAGGATAGGAGAAAGGGGAGATGTAGGTTTAGTATGTGTGATAAATGTACCAAGGAAGCCAAAGAAAGAGAATTGACTTCACAAGATATCAAGAAATAAGCTGGTTGGTTTATGTTCACGATATATTCCCATTTATATGGGTGTTTTATTCTTGTTTTGAATAAAATTTAATCTTGTTGATGAGGATATTTGAATTGTTTTGGTTAGTTAATCCTCTTTAGCACATTAAAGTCAAGTTTTGAGGTTTTGTTTAGTTTGCGCTAACATTGTTGTTGTTTGGGAACTGACTAAAAGATTAATGAAGCTTGTTAAATGTAATTAGTTTTGCTTTGGGGAATAACATAAGTCAGCAGTTCAATGAAAATATCATAAAGATGTGCATTTTTTACATAGCCACTGTTTGACCATGTAACAAATGTATGGATGAGCTTCATTATTAAATTAATAAGTTCCCATGTTAAGTTTTGTTTTGTTTTAAGTTTCCTGTGGTTGAGTTTTTTGTTGTTTATCCAGTGGAACACAATCGCACAAGGTGTAGACATTTTATTTTTTTCAAATTGCCTGGTAGAGTAAAGGCAGGCATTCCACTCAGACCAAATTCATTCTTCTCAATTGGAAGCTGCAAAAAATATTCCACTAGAATCAGACCTTTTTATACTTGTTCTGTAGAACCTGTTTTTTGAATACTAACTCAATGTGGAGGATGATTCACTGAAGCATCCAGATGGTTCCTTTTATTGTTAAGGTCCCAGGAAATGCAAATAGAATTGATGTGGTTTGTACAATCTACAATTAGGGACAATGAACAGCATTCAATATTTTGCGGGTGTTGGTGATGACATCATTAGTGAAACTATGATTTTCAGAGTAATATAAAATTCCAGGTCCTGGTGTGAATCTATTACATGGAACAACTGACTGAAAAAAGTCATAGTGTCACACTAATGATGTCACGGGTGTGTATTCCTTTTTTCTGGCCCGTTTATTGGAATGGTGTGTCCCGTAAAGATTTGAAGTATGTTTATCACTCATTTCCACTGGGACCGTTTAAAATGGGATGCTAGATCCACCGCTCACATCCCAACCCCCACCTGAGGATGAGAATGGATGAAAAAATTAAAATATTGTCCTATGGGACACTGATGCAAACAGGTTTCACAACACAAATGCAGATTGTAATCGAAATGATAAATTTTGATAATAAGCTTTACGCAATCTACCTAGTAACCCCATTAGTTAAAGACAGTGGTAGAATCATAAAATGCATCTTTAAATATTATCATTTGAAGTAGAATTATTTTGAAATTAATACTAAAATTACATGATATTATTTTCCACTGTTCTATTTCACTTATATTCAAGTGGCCAAACAATCTGAAATTCAGTGAGTTCTATTATACAACCTTTCTGACACAGTTGAACCACATTTCTTACAGTATCTCTGTTGGCTTATTTACATGATATCTCCTTCGGAGTGACCAATGAAAACAAACTTTAATTGCAAATTTAAAGCGACATAATGGCATAATAAACTATATCACCAGGACATACTGAAAAGGACCCTTACTGAACTCACTTCCAGTCCACAAAGTTTGAAACAATTTGGATGTGTTACATTCTGTAAAAACAGTAAAACAGGAAGTTTCCAGAGGGGGGAGGTGGCAGTTAATTTGTGGCAATTTCTGGAAAAGGATGCTGACATTACTGCCAGCATGTTGCAAACATTGAAAGATGCTGTCACTCAGCTCACAGACATGCTATTGTATATGTGCTAATCCCACTAATCCATCTTTCCCTTGCCAGAATCAATATCTACTACAGCCTAAAGTAAATGCACGAATCCTGGTCTGAATGCATTTTGATTGTGTCAACAAAACATGCTTAATACCCCCACTTAAA
Source organism: Ophioderma brevispina (assembly GCA_023653785.1). Lineage (NCBI taxonomy): Eukaryota > Metazoa > Echinodermata > Ophiuroidea > Amphilepidida > Ophiodermatidae > Ophioderma > Ophioderma brevispina. Next base: position 28,011 of record JAMKCH010019646.1, read on the forward strand.
TTATGCGTTCAGGGATGGTCAACCCCTTGGTTTTCTGTTCCATAAATTAGCCACGAACTGGCCACCTTCCCTCTCACAAACATCTTCCTTTTTATTAACGGTTTTTACAGAATGTAAACATCCAAATTTGTTTTCAAACTTGTGGAAGTGATTTCAGGGAAAGGGTCCTTTTCATTAGGTGTGAAGATTTGTTTATACCATTATGTCCTTAAGCTTGTTCTTACCATGTCTTGATATAAACCTTTGTATAACTAATTGGATGAGTAGGTAGGCCCATGGTGTAGTCTAAAAAATGGAGTATTTTATGTGATTAAGTAGCCCCCACAGATCCTTGCCACCTTTTTGACAAGGAAGAAAAAACTTGAAAAAAGCGACCACATTTTTGGCAAGTATGAGCGTTCTTTTTGAAACATTCAGAGAAAAAAAACAACAAAAATTAGACAATTTGGATGTTTTTTTATTTTTTTAATCCAAAAAACAACTTCTAATGGCCTCTATCTCACTATCTCTGACCATTTTTTGAAAATGAATTGAGAGCTTGGTCGGCGCTTTGCCCGACCGATGCTCGCTATGAAACACTATGAAACTATATAACACTGAAAAAAATACAACTGAAAATTGTCCCTGACCCTGAAAAACTCTGAAAATATCTTGAAAAGGTAGTTAGTTAGAGTTAGTTAGGCCAAAGTTTTAAATCCGGTTTTGTCACCCGCTAAATGAGGTGGCCGGAACACCCATCACACTGCTCGGCACTACTCGCTGTTTGAGGTATTTATTGGAGGCAAAAGATAATTGACGACATGCCCTTCCTGAATGTCAATCACAGTTTTCGGTGGTGTGGCCTAGCCTTTGGGCAACCACGCCCACCATGCAAGGCAGCATGTGCTAATGGCGGCCATCCAGCCCTACAAGCGACAGCCCTATGCAGGAGAGATCTTCTTTTCATTCTACCAAAAGGTGAAAATACCCTGAAACCAAATACAGAAGAAACTCAACACTTGAAACCACACTGAAAATAGGCTCCCCCTTTGTTATTCCACTCTGCAAATGACAGCCCTATTATACCATTTTGCAAAATTTATAAATAGCTTCGAAACTTCAGGATTCCTAAGGGTCAGATGCTCAATTGAATAGAGAACAATAACAACACTGAAAATCAACACTGAAAACACAACTGAACCACCTCTGAACCCCAACTGAAAAATTTTTCATGTTAAAACATGTTTCACTTTGTTCAGCACAATTTTCAGAGTTTTTCATCATCTACTGTGCATTAGTTCGGTGTAAATTTTTCAGCGTCATAATTCATCGTGAAAGAGCCTTGTGAACTTTGAAGCACGGCACTGCGTGGACACACATTCATTGTGAATGTTCTAGTGAGCCATCCAAACTTTCATCACTAAGTGATTAATAATGTCTAGTTATCCTAATGACATCTCTTGTCTGCGAGTTAGTCAACTAACATGTTTTGTGCCTTCAAAGCATAATTACTATATCACATTTTGTTCCTTATTTATAGCAAGTAGGCCAGAAAAATAACTTAATGATGCCTAATTTATACATTTGATAGTCATTGCCAGGTATTAATTGTAGTCCTAAACCCCCAAAAAGCATCTTACAGCCTCAAATTACATTATGAAAACGGCGTACCAGTGCATTTTATTTACCAATCAAGAGCTTTCTACACGATATGGCAACATCAAATGTTTCAAAATCAATTTGGGAAAGGCTTTGCATTTAACATGTGGCATACACAATTCACTCTTGAATTTTCTCTGTTAATGTGATGTTATTTTGTGCTTAATAAGTTGCCCCCCATCTTCAATTCCATACTAGAATGTTAGTGCAAATTAAAACATTCACTAATTCTTATTGTGAATTATGGTCAGAGTGGATATGAATGTTGCCCCAATTTCTAAAAACTGCATGCTTTCATCTCATTCCGTAGCAGTGGGGGTTCTGAGGGTGTTTTGCTTTTTTCATCGTATACAGGTTCAAGAACACTATTACGAGTTTGTAACTTTCCTTGCTGTTATTTGTGTTGTTGTTGCAAGATCTTTCATCCCATGTGGAAAACTCCTTTATGGTTAATTCTATTGAGGATGTTCTGCTTTTAATTCCTTATCTTGATTGTGCACATCGGTTGTGCACTTGAAGATTTGTAAGACGTTGTTCCCATCTTGATTTAATTATATTTTTTAATGCAAGTTTTGTTGATGTTATGTTTATCCATTGAGTGTCAACATGCATTTCAGCTTACTTATTAGGTCCACATACACATAAGCAAAATGTTATTTTTTCCAAATTGGCAATATGCTAAATGTTACCTTTAATGGTTATACAACATGGGTCTATATTATCACTTTTCACGGTTGCTTTAGGGTTTTTTGTTACAAATTACTTTCTGTTGCATGTTGGGGGAAAAAGTAGTCTTATGTTTCATGCATGATTAAATTACTCAAAAACCTGCAGCAAGCATATGTAAAATGTTTCCAAGTGAGAATGGATTCGTACAGTTCTGTGAATGTGGAGTACTGATCAATAAATTTGTAGCATTCAAGAGAGTTGCCTATAGAGCCATCTTAGCCTAACGGCCCCACATATATTGAAATATTAAGAGTAACCCCGAATGAAATCATCATCAAGCGTTTCTTTATTCACGCGAACACAATCAAACAAAAGTGTTTTCACTGAGGCCGTGAGGCAAAATATATACCTATATAAAGCATACATGGTTAAAACCAAGGTACATGTAAACTGGCAGGGTCTAATTGGGTAATGTACATGTAAAAGCGGGCTTAAATGAGCCATTAGGTTGCAATAATTTTAAGTAGATTTAGTTGCCTCAGTAAATTAGAGAATTAACCCTAACCTGTCCAAGAGTAATTGAAAAGCAATCAAGTTGCTCATATTGATTGTAATTGCACTTTGGACAACAAGAACTATTTATTTTACGCTGCAATGATTTATTCATCTCGGCGATTTCCCGGCAGGAACACACATTGATTTCTCTGCCTTTCGGCCGCTTTCCCTTGAAGAGATCGCCAAAAACCCAATGCTTTCCCTTGCCTTTGAGACGTCCCACAAAACCGCAGGCGGGACATGTTGTATCCAGCATGCACTACCTTCCCAAAGTCCAGCGGGGTTTTCTACGAAATTCACTGTGCGTTGGGACCTTCGAATTTAGCAGATGTGTCAAGGTCAAAATTGGAAACCTAGAATAGAGCAATTACATGCCGATCATGCTTTGATTGACTTTGGGCGCTTTCCCGCAGAAAACGTTGAAAACCAATTGTTTTTGATAATTGGGACACTTTTTCCCACAGGAGACTATTGCTGCCTATTGCATGTGAGATAGGGTTAGGGTTAAAAAAAATGAATAGTTAGTGAGACAAGTGCATGTACGTTAATCCACACAAACTGTCTGCAGTGTTTGTGAGTATAATGGTTGCACTTGGCAGCGTTAATTTCATGCACACACTTCAAATAATCATGTATTTTTGATGCAACTTTGTGTTTTATTTTATCCTTAGTGAATACTCCATCAACATCCTATTGGTCAAAAATCAATGTAATAAAACCCATTTTTCCAGCATCAGTAAGTGTTACTTGCAGGTGCTGTTGCATTGGCTCTACGGTCTTTTGATATACAGTAATATTTCTTCTTTTTAAAACATACATTACTTTGGTCAATTTTATTGATAGTATTTCTAAAAATCCTCCAAAATGAATCTTCTATGGTGTGTGAGATTTCTTGGTTGAATTTTGCATATTCACTAAAGGATAACCCTATTTTTACCCATCGTTACCCAGATTGTTGAAATTTTCCAATGTTGGTGCATTGTTTGATGGCCAAAACCACCCTCTGAACTAACTCACAGGAAAAGAAATTTTCCTTTCTCCATAGGGCCATCTCGGCTATTAACACAGCTGTTCACCTACTTTTTGTCATTCAAAGAGCCCTTTGCCATACGTGAAAAGTATTGACGAAGATCCAGCGAAAACTCTGGTAGACCGCGAGACGGGCCAGCGACTGATATGGGCGATCGCACAGATGATGCAAAGGACGAAGTGGAGGAGCACGCCAAAGGAGCTGGCGGGAAGGGACGGAGAACTCCCAAAGTTCGCGACGAAGAGGAACAGCAGAATGGCCGAGCAGAGAGAACCCTCCCCGCGATTCAAGACAGCAAGAGTACGATGAAATTGACTAAGGTTTTTTGTTCATAATATGACGATTACAGATCATAGCCGCATGACGAGAAGGTAGACTTCTGCTACTTGCCAATCATGGTTGGGTGAAAATTGATAAAATTTATGTTTCTATTTTAAAAAAAAAACATGTTGTTATCTGTCAAAGTTGGATGAATTTCTTGTTCTGCTCTTATGGCAATCCATCGCTGATTGTTCCATCTACTGGATTGCAGTTGATGCTTTGATGTTGCTTATTCATGCATGTATTGGAAAAATCAAGATGCGCTTGCGCAGTTTGACGAATCAAAATGTCATTCACTGCCTTGCTTGTGCCTTTGCAGTTTGTGTCACACTAATGAGCAATGCCTCACATTTATCAATGTTTTATAAATGTCTTAAAAAATGCTTGTTCCGGGTTTTCTCTATCATGTTCTCTACTGATAATGGGAGCATGACACTTGTTTACGGTGACCACCAATACATAGGAACAAACTTGCAGTTTGCTGCTAGAAGCAATCATGCATAGTGCAAACGCCCTATCCACTACTGTGCTAATATTGATGGTTAAACATAAAATGGCAGTTTTTTGTTAGTATCTGGGAAAAAATTAAATGGAGTTGAATATGAAATTTCAGGAAGACAATGAGGAAAAATACGGCCTTTCAGTCTGATATCAAAATTTATACTACTTCCGGTTAAACCAGGGAGTCCCAAAGACGATCGGAATATGAACCTTTAACCTTTAATACTTGTTTTTACGATTTGTGAATTTACAATTCTTTGGATTGCATTTCAACTGGCCCACTGCTTGTGTACATTTGATAGTGATACAAAGTTGGGAAGACTGCGAGAATCATTGTGAACTTTTTGTTTGCTCTTGTTTGTATGGTGTTTTTGTTGATAATGTAAAGTGCAAATTGCTTTTAAACTTACAAACTGTGACATGAAATGTGGCCACTCATTGGTCAATATGGATTGGGCCAAGTGAGCCAAGATAGGTAATGCATGGGCAGTTACCTTCAAGCGCGAGGGCTTAAAACAATCAGTGTTATTTCCGAAAGATTAAAAATATTTAAAAATTTGTAGAAAGACTTAAAAGTGAAGGCTAGTCTGTAGGACTCGCATTAGGATATTTTCCGACTGAAAAATTGACAGAAAATAAGAGAGAAAACGCACATACTCATAGATATGGAATCCCCAATTCATCACACGTTGTAGTAATTGTACGTACGGACGTAATGACTATATAATCAAATTTGTCCTTATTAGGCTGCTTCTAGGCTATCACTTGCAGGCATGTTAGGATACCTATACTGTTCCAAAAATGCAATAGTCTGGTTTTGATAATTTGTTCGATTTCTGATTTGCAAATCACTGATAGTTCTTTAAGTATGTACGTATGTAAGTATTTAACACCATCAAGTAAATGAGTTGTTGTTGTGCAAGTCCAAAATCACAGCGGGAGATACGTCCCCAGCCAGCCGACAGGTCCCCATCACCAGGCCGATCAGGCCCGGGATCCCTACCGGGGGACCGCGACCTCACAGTCATCATGATGTGGCCAATGGCCTGCGGCTCCCCACAATCGCAGCCCGGTGAAAGTCCGCCCAGTCACGCGAGAAGCCCCCTGCGCGAGTCATTTGACAAGAATGAGTCTTTGAAAAGAAAATCAAAATTTGATTTTAAACTTGGCTTGTATTCTCAAAGGGAGTCTAACTAAACCTGGTTTGTAACAGGGATTAGTCTACATGAGTGGACCTTTATTGTGATATTCTCATATGATAGGCCTAACCTGTTTGGAACCGGGATTAGTCCTAAATGAGTGACCTTTATTTTTGTAAGGATTTTCCTCATCGATAAGGCCTAACCCTGGTTTGGAACCGGGGTTAGTCCTACATGAGGGACCTTATTGCTGATGGTCTCCTACAGCTAAGGCCTAACCCTGGTTTGGAACCGGGGTTAGTCCTACATGAGGGACCTTTTTTGCTGTATTTCATACGGTAAGGCCTAACCCTGGTTTGGAACCGGGGTTAGTCCTACAAGAGTGGACCTTATTGATGATATTCTCATACGATAAGGCCTAACACTGGTTTGAACCGGGGTTAGTCCTACATGAGTGGACCTTTATTGCTGAATTCTCTACATAAGGCAAACCCAGGTTTGAACCGGGGTTAGTCCTACATGAGTGGACCTTTAGTCTGATTTCTCATACGCTAAGGCTAACCCTGGTTTGGAAACGGGGTTTAGTCTACATGGTGGACCTTTTTTGCTGATATTCTCATACGATAAGGCCTAACCTGGTGTTGAACCGGGTTAGTCCTACATGAGTGGACCTTTATGCCTTGATATTATCATACGATAAGGCCTAAAAACTGGTTGGAAACCGAGGGTTAGTCCTACATGAGTGGACCTTATGATGATATTTCTACATACGATAGGCCTAACCTGGTTTGGAACGGGGTAGTCCTACATGAGGGACTTTATTGCTGATATTCTCAATACGATAGGCTCTACCCTGGTTTAAAACGGGGTTAGTCCTACATGAGTGGACTTTATTGCTGAGATCTCATACGGTAAGGCCTAACCCTGGTTTGGAACCGGGGTTAGTCCTACATGAGTGGCCTTATGCTGATATTCTATCGGATAAGCCTAACCCTGGTTTGGAACCGGGGTTAGTTCTACATGAGTGGACATTTATTGCTGATATTCTCATACGATAAGGCCCCCTCAAAAAAAGTGTGGTATGGAGTAAACAGGCCATGCAAAATAGCGGTAGTGTGGGCGGATTTTTTTTTTTCCAATAAGCTTTACTACATCAAATCATCACAAATAGTCTATGTAATTGTTATAATATTGATTTACTTTTGAATCTATTATTGAAAATCTTAAAGAGAAGGTTGCGAAGTTAAACAGAACACAAAAAAACAAAACTTGAGAAAAAATCGGCCTTTGTTTTTTTAAAAAAATCGAGTAAAACAACCTTGGAAAAAAGGATTTTGAAAATCAATAAAAAAACATAGGGTAGGTATATTTTGTACAGGGCTTGATTTTCAAATTAGGGTCGGGCGGGTTACTCCAATAAACAAATTTTTTTTTGGCCTAACTTAAAAATTTAAAAAAAAAACCCAAAATTTCAATAAAATTTAAAAAGTTCATACTATCCCAATTACAAAAATAATGTGAACTATAATTTGTAAATAGAAAAAAAATATCCAAAGGTCCATCTGCTTCTTGCATTTGCATTGCAGTGACAACAAATTACTGCAATGGTTCCACACTTTGTTTCTGCATGTCACTCCAGGTAGTGCGAATTGGATCCAGGTTGCAGTATGTTGCAGTAAATGCAAAGGATCATATTAAACCCATTCAAAAAATTGGCCTACTGCACCCTACTGATCTTAAGGCATGCCACTGGTTAAAAATTTTAGTGTTCGTTTCTAATTTTGTGGTTAAAAGATAACTGAGAATGCATGAAATTAAAAACCACAAAACATTTCAAAACTGACTCTTAAAAACAGGTGCGCAGTGATGTTTTCTGTACATTGGAATTCTTTGTATAAGTTATGTTCACATGGTAAAACTGTGATAACATTTGATAAATTGTGATTTAGTTCATAGCAGTTTTGATGAAGTTAAAACATCCCAATTTATAATTTTGATGTACTGGGGGGGGGGGGGAATATGCATATCCTAATGTTTAATGCTGTTTTGGTGAAGAAAATTGAACATTGAAATTTGTAATTAAACTTTTATTTTTTTTATGAGTTTATTTTAATCTTTTGCCATATGAAGTATTTAAATACTATAAAATGCGGGGATGCAACATGAGTTTAAAATTTGTTATTACTCAGTAAATGTATTTATTAAGATTGATCAATTGATTTTTAGTGTATTTGGTACCTTGTGTGTTAAACGAATGGCCAACCAGATTATTTGAGATTTGAATACCACTTATCAAAAATCAGAATTGCAAATCTGGCACAACATCTTGCGGAAGGTCTTGTGGAAAGTAACTGGAACTCATGGTACAGTGGTCTGGGTTTGAATCCCACTCCTGCTGTTTGAAAAATTATAGAATTTGTCATTATTTTTTCAGGTAGAGAAAAATTCCAAGGCATAAAGAGAGTCATAAAAAGCAATAGATGACATTTGAGGTTAGAAAGGGGGACCTACTCTTGGAGCATAGTTGGTGGTCAAAAAACTACAGTGTGAAGACAACCAAATACAGGGAGGCTTGGGCTTCTGTCGTTTCTATTGTAAGGTTGCCATGCTGGTTGCAGTGAGAGCCATTTGCTCCAATCCCAGTTGTGGTGTCACCGCTGGTTTCCTGTAGCTTTTTGGCCATTGTATTTTTCCCTGTATGGAGGTTATCAGGAATTTCCTCCGCCAGTAGTTTTGTTAACAAAAATGGATTTGGGAATAAATCCAGCTGCATTTTATTATGCTATGAAAACAGCACAGTGCGTCATCGGATGTTCCCTTTGCCTAGCCTAGTTTGTTGTACCTTAAGTCTGGACATGATATTCTATACATTATGTAAGAAGTCTTCGCCTTATTGTTCAATCACCGTTTTATCTGTTATTGCTATCCGGGGATGCAAACATAGTCGAAAAATATATATTCAATCTTAATTCAGACTTCTAAGCTATTATGAATATGGACAGTGCATATAAAGTGGCCTTTTAGGTAGTGAATGGTGAAATGCTATAATGCAAGAGCCACCTGATCAAAATAATTTTGTAACTATTTTTCTAATTTGTTTGTTTTCTTAATTGCATTTAACAAATTGCATTAATGCAATAATTGTATTTTGATGTCAGTGATGTGGATGTGTATGACTTTAAAATTGCAATACCCGCTACTTTTTTCTTATTGTACATGTACTCAGTTTATGCAAGTATGAAAATGTAACAAGCATAAATTTTTGATGTGCTACTATTGCAAAATTTTGAATGGAATCTTGAATGAAATTAAAGTGTTGGTTTAATTTTGGCACTCGATTCAGAGACAATTGCAGCAATATAGGTGCAGGTGGATAGTCAAGGACAGCAGTTAAAGGTGTTTTGAATTGATTTAGTTTGTCAATCCAACAAGCATACGTCGTGATTGGCCAGTATGTGGATTAACTCTGCCCACCCTTCAGTGGCCAATCAGCATGCATGCTGGTGTGAGAAGGTAGTGATGTCAATGCAAAACACTTTTCTTTTTTATATATGAATGCTTTTAAAGGTGCAATGAGAGATTTCACATAACAGGTGTCCCTAAAAAAATCTGAAAATTCTGATTTTTGCACTGGTGTAAAGCATTCTATCAAAATATCCCCATCTGAAAGGATTAAGCTGCGAAATATTTCTTTGGTACAAAAATTGTGAAATTTCTATTTTCATATAGGAGCAAATAGGAAATTCAGCCTATGTTTTATATTGAAATATAAGCATACAAAAATCACCTTTTATCACTTTTGAAACATTTCTGTACCAAAATACAGGGTAAGAAATCTTTTGAGTGTCTAATCTATATGAAATAACCACATGACACCTCACATAGATGCCTCAAAATCTCTTGTTGTACCTTTAATGAGAAATTGATTTGTGCACAATTTTGTTGCCCATTTGCTCTAATTTTATGTGACCATTTTTGACCTTGGTTGCAAACACATGTCCTATTTCATTTGAAATTGAGGTCCATTTACAGGTACTTGGAGGTGTCCATAGCACGGATATAAAATGGGGAATTCGGACTGGCATACCAAAACATGAGCATTTATGTGCATATCAAGTATATGTGCGTGGGTAAGCACAGTTTCTGTATTTTTATTCCTCACAATTGCATATCTGTACAGATTTCTCTCGGAATGGCACAAATGATAATGTGTGGAATACTCACCATGTACCAATTGGATTGTAACTTTGAGGCATTTGGGTACCCAACAGCAGATCGGAAGCCAGCCCCCATAATCCTTTGCGCGCGAACCCTATTACGACGGGTAATGGTGTGTTGACTTCATTTCTTTCTTTGTTGCCAGGAAGGTAACATCGGTCAGCAAGTGTATCAACACAGCATACGCTAGAGAGGTACACGGGTACGAACGGTACACAAAAACTCAAGGTTAACGCACTCCACATGAATTTGAAATTGACAAGTCCAAAAGAAAATAAACCATGCAATGATGCAAGTCCGATATTCCTAGCCCCGTTTCCTAGCCACAAATAAGTATCCTTTGCTAGACTCAGTCTCAACTTCAATCCTAGACTCTGTTACCGTCCCGGTTACCGTCCCAAGTTAGCAGCATTTTTTGGTAAATCTTACCAAATAACAAAACAAACAGGTATAAGAAAGAAAAAATGCTGGATTATATCATGAAACTGGTAATTACTAGAAATTTCTCTTTAGAGTGGGAATCATGCAGGGAAAATATTACGAAAGTACGGTGGGAATTGGTGAAAAACAGAGCTGATACCTGTTGTGACGTGCATCATGTATAATAGTCTCTATTACGCGTCGTTGTTTTATAATGCCGCTGCGGGACGGTAGGGGGCCTCCACTCAATTCCTGTTCGCTCAATCGTAGCTCTAAATGCCCTTACAGTTTGATCCTAAGATTTCTGGTGGTTTTCAAGAAATTAGAAGATGATGAAGAAATTATTGCAAATACTGTTTAACAAAGAAGGCGAATGCAATCTAGATAATTTTTTGATCGTTCACATAATATACGTTAGAAATTGAACCCGCTAGAATTAAGCGGCCGCTATCGAGAATGTACAAAGGGCGTTGTTTTGCGGAATATGATTAAGTGTTATTGCTATGAGAGGTTCCCGGTGGCACGGAAAAAACGAATGTATAGGCGAAAAGGTATTGGGAAGGTATTCTGAGCCGCTGTTGGGGCTACCCTAGGGAGTGGTCATTATTATACGGGGGGGGGGGAATGGAGGTTTTAAACTTTTTTCGGCAAAAATTTACGCGTTCCCCCCTCGCTTCCGTTCAAAATTCACACCCCCCTTGATCATGCTGATTTCCCCATTTTTTTTTAAATTTCATGTTCCCCTCTCTCACAAAATGTTTCGGGTTCCCCCTCATCCTCCATTCCCCCCTCTGGCCTCAATAATACCCCTCCCTAAAGACCATGCATGTAGTCAGGGGGTGCAGAGGAGCGCCAAACATATTACTTAAATGAAAAAAGTCTTGAACCTGTTGATGCATCGAAAACTTGTTCAAGAGTTAGGAAAATACCATTTTATTTCTTTAGGCCTAAGTTCCTTACCGAAAGAAATTGGAGAAAAACCAAAGGAATGTTATTCTGGAGCATTGTTAACTTAAAAAGAACGCCTTTCACAGGCTGTAAAGAAAGAAAAAAATGTGCTATTTTGCTATTTATTGTAGAATTACAGGTGAATTTTGTAACCTTTTGTTTTTTTCGTTGCAATCTATTATCATGAACTTTTGCAACTGAGGTTGTATATATTGTATATAGAATTGAATATGTAGCTTACGCTTTCAATTTCCTTTGCAGTTATATCAATGCCTATGGTGCACTTTTCTTCATATATATGTAATCCTGTTGTTACTAAATAAGGGAGTTCATATTTTTTTGTAATCTTTGCATTAAAAATATTAATTTTTGCCGCTTTCAGACGTGCATGTTTCTTTGTTCCTATCCTCTGCCCAAATTTTGAAGTATTCTTTTATGAGTTGTGGGTCCTTTCTAGTGACATGCAGTGGAGCTAATACTGTCCAGCCTTTTATAAAATTTCACTATTTGGGTCATGGGAAAAGTCATAGTATTTAAAAAAATGTGATATACTGTGGCAATCATGTTTTGTTTTTCCAGTCATTAAAAAAAATTATTAGATAGAAGAATCAGGTATGTCCTTGTTGTCTGTAAGGCTAATTCTTAACCCTAACCCTAACCTTGTACCCCGAACACAACTTACTATAAATCTCTAGTGCTTGTGATTTTTTATGCTTTTGGTGCGTGCACACTTGACATTACACAAACCATGCTGCTACTTGGTCTAGAATCTTCTTACTTTAAATTAGGCTGCTGAAGGCTGACCAGAGATTTCCTGAGTGAGGATTGCCCGCCCTTAATTTTCTAATAATCATGTTTTTACAAGTACATGCCTATCCCATCCTAACCACTGTGTGAAATAGTTAAGCTCAAATCATTGTCCCTTCATATGAATATGACAACTTTGTATCAAATTCTCAAAGGTCATGGTCAAGGTCATCTGAGGTCATGTTCCAGACTGCCATCTGCCAGGGGGCTGACGCCAGTTTACTTGCTGTTTTTATTATACACAGAATCCGAATGTACATTCAAGTTCACAACGTCAAATAAAAATCGTATTCATCACAACTTTGGATTTGACACTTTAAGGTGACGACGTCAATTTTATTTGCTATTTTCTAATAATACACCCAAAAAAAAATCATTTTTAATTCCTGATCTGCCTCCAAGGCTTTGGTTAGGTTATTGTGGAGTTCCTTATTTTTTTTGTGTGTTTAATTTTGTGGTTTTGCTAGTTTGTTTAAAACGGAAATTTGAGATTCTAAAGTGTGTTTTTTTCTTATTGCTTTGATGTACATGTTCGCAGTAAAAATGTTGTCCATATTGAATACTTTATTTGAATGTTTTCTATGCAAGGAACCCAAATGTTGTGTGGAAATAATTAGTGCTGTATCTGCAAATTGCACACCCAGGATGTTTTGCTGTACATTGCAATGGCTATTTGTGAGGTCGTAAATAATTTGTATGCAGTACTGAAATGTGTCTTGCATCAAATACTGCCCATTTTTATATGTCTGTTTTACTTTGCTATGGCTTAAGTGTTAACTCTATGTGATATTATATTATGCTGTCCTGAGCTAGTGATTTTGGTGTAGATTGGGATGTTTATCTTAGTGTATTTCAGTGTGAAATTGTTTGGTTTCTTTTAAAATACCTCATAAATGCTTCTAGGTGTCTTTTTTGTCTTCATGTAGTAGTGACCGCCAACTGCTACAGTTTTGTATAACAAGTGCATTGACTCAAGCAGTCTATGCTTATTCAAGGAGTGAAATATGTGTGTATTTTTTTAATGAAACGTATTTTAAGTTTAAAAAAAGTATAGGTTTTTTTTTTAAGTTTCCAAGACAAAAATGTTGTTTTAAGTTGGCTGAATGTGTGATCAACTTATAAACACACTTTTGTGAACTAATATGGATATTTAAATACCTTTAAAACAAAAATTGGGGGGCATTATGCTGGGAAAAAAGGGTTGGAATTGTGGAAAAATGTTTAATTGGTATATTTGGGATTAAAAGCTTTTTAGTCAGTTATGACCACATAACTTTAAAAAAACTTTGTATTAGGTTTTGGTGAAATTTAACACCTATGTTTATTAAATTTATGATTGTTATAATAATGACTGATAAAAAATTTAAAAAATGAAACCTTATGACTGATAAGCGAGGCATCATGATTGATTTTTAATACTTTGTTTTAATAAGTGTGATATGACAAAATGAAAAATATACGCTGAAAGTGCCTACGTTTTTGATAATTTCCCCTAAATATCTGTAAATATTTAGATTTCGAAGGTGTCACATTGAAAAGGAGGTGCACATCTAATATGTAAATATATGTAAATAATGATCAAATCTGACATGATCATTAAAAGTTATTCAGGTATCACATCGCTGTATGAAGAGAGAAATTTTGTTTTGGGCTTTGATTTGATGTCCTGCTCTGTGGAAGATTAGCATTCCACAGAGGGGGTATGGCGTTCATATAGCATAGCCACTTGGTTAAGTACATTTGAAATATCTTCGCTCCTTGTCAGGACTCAAGCCTCACAGGGGAATAAAGTTTCTAATGGAATAACCATTGGGTAACTACATTTGAAATACTCCCTCTGTCAGAGATTTAGGTAAAGTCTTCCACAGTAGGAGTATGGAATTGGGTAACTGCATTTGAATACCATCCGCCTGTGAAGATTTAGGGTAAGGTCCTCTACAGTGGAGTATGGATTATCAAATCGAATAGCCCATGGGATAACTCATTGAAAGACCCACTCCTCTGTTAAATTTTATGTAAAGTCCTTCTATAACTCTGTTCCAGGCCGTTATTTCTCCTTTGCGCGGGGTTTTGGGTCCGGCTGCTAACACGTGTGCTGCAGTGTACTCACTCCCAACACCTGTTTGGATTGGCAACGTGGCCATATTGCCTGATTTAAAATTCGTTGTTGTTCAAACTGTTGCTATGCTGAGCATGAATGGCTTGCGTATGGTCGTGACTTAGACGCGCAATTGAGGGAAAATAAACATCTGGATAGGTACAGGGGAGGTATGGATTATCAATAGAATAGCCCTGGGATAACTACATGAAATCCACACACTCCTCTGTGGAAGATTTAGGTTAAAGTCTTCTACAGGGAAGTTATGGATATCAATAGAATAGCACATAGGAGAAAGTTACATTGAAAATACATACTCCCCGCTGTGGAAGATTTAGGTAGTCTTCTACAGGGGAGTCTTTGTTTCAAATGGAATTGTTTCAAATGAATGTTTGTTTTTCAACCAATTGTTTGCTGCAGGAATTATGGCAATTGAGAAGAGCTTCAACTAAAGTGAGCAATCTTGAGCATTCGTACATATGGCTCCATTATAAGATACCTTGTCAAATCTTTGATCCCGGAGTAGTATCTCAGGTGGCACTATCTCAAAAAGGATTGTACTGTTGTATAACATAAGCAGTGAAATGCGGAATAACTTAGGTGGTATGCAGTGAATATGACCTTGTCACTCCAAATTGTTTTTTTTCCTGTGGAGCTAGGGTATCGACATTAGATGTTATATTTTCATTAGCATGTGACAATTCATGAGGATAAAAAGGATAAGGGGTTGTTTATCTTAACACCTCTAATGCACACAAAGGCGGCATTTTATAATACCTGCCACATTTATTGATCGAGATCTCGATCACTTGACCACATTAAGGTGTTGTACATGTGCAAAAAGTACTCATGCCAAACCATGCAAAATCAGCCTATTCTCTTCTATTAGAGGTCCTTCCACCCCCGGGGTCCCCCCTAACAAATCCAGTCTGATACACCAGTAGAGATCCAAGGAAGAGATTTCACTTTTGTTTTCTACCCAATGGTCATACCCGAGTGTGTTTTGACGCATCCCCTGATCCATTGCAACATGCCTATACGGTACTTCATTGTACCATGTCATTACCAAGGGGATAAAAAAGTGTTTCAATGTGTTTAGAACTCACAAGACTTATGCTTCGTGACTAAAAATGAAGCAAAAAGTCAATATTTGTGTTAGAATATATATTTATGGGATTACATGACCATATTGAAGTGAAGAATTCCAACAGGTGCATTGTGTATTGATTGGTTTTTCATATGGTATATATTATAATAGTCCCTTTTTAAAGGGAACTATAAAATGAGCTGTTTGGATAGGCCAGATGCAAAAACTGTTAAACCACCTGTTGTCATGAGTTATGTCATGTGATCTATGTAGCTGAAATTGTAACCAGTTTCAACAAAATTACTATAAATCTCACCCTGGGCTCTGTGATGTCAACACTTTCGATAGAAGTGCATTTTCGTAGCGCCTTTATACATGCTCGCGTATGCGCAGCCGCGTTATAATTAACGTAAAGCAATAGTATCACATTTTTTTTAAGAGCCGCCCCCAATTTTTAAAAAAAATTGAGATTTTTCCACTGTTTGCATTGGTAACTGGCTATCAAACTATACCTGTGAATGGTTAAGCTCTACATGTCTTGTCGCAACGAAGGAATTTTGTAACTAGACAATTAATTCGGATCCCGATAATAATTCAACGGCTGCTGAAAGCCTTCCAATATAAATAGCCATGGAATCGCGCCATGTATATCACGCTCATCTATTAGTTGTTTCATTTATTTCAGCATCAAGTTAGAGTCAATTTCTTGAGGTTGCACTATTTCATCGTGGACGGACCATAAAACTTTGGCATTTCCAGCTCTGCGCGTTAAGTACAATCTAGGATCCCAATTCAATTAC
The DNA here is from genome assembly GCA_023653785.1 of Ophioderma brevispina. Classification (NCBI taxonomy): domain Eukaryota; kingdom Metazoa; phylum Echinodermata; class Ophiuroidea; order Amphilepidida; family Ophiodermatidae; genus Ophioderma; species Ophioderma brevispina. The sequence goes on from JAMKCH010019646.1 coordinate 44,242, forward strand.
AAATCGCTCATTGTTATGATAAATACGCATTTTTTAGCATTCTCGTTCGCAGGTGTAGTTTTCTAGACGATTACCAAATAGACTCTGCAAAAATCAAAGTTTTTAAAATTGGGGCGCTCTTAAAAAACATGTGCTAATATTGCTTCATTTGCACTATAATGCTGTGACCACGCATACACACTGACATCACTGACTCGAGGAATAAAAGCACTATAGTAGTCAAAATTCTTGCTTAAAAAAAAAAAAAAAGAAATATACCATATTTGAGAGCGGGAAGCTGAATTTGTAACAAGACTTGTAGGCAAGGGGGGTTGTACTATTGGTCTGGAATTTTTGTGTTGCCTGCCTTGTGTATCCCTTTGTTATGTAGTCTGTTGTTGTGAACAAAAATTTACTGGATTAAAAAAGTTGGAAGTCAATTGGATCAAACTTGTTTGTGGAAATTAACATCCAACCCTCGTTTCTTTATGAGGTCAATGGTCACATGAGGCCTATCATTCAACTAACTGTGATGGCAGGTGACACTAGTGGTCCGAAGACTGATCAAATATTTTTCTAAGGGATAGCAGTGGCGATATTGCGAGAGTAAACGAAAATGTGGAAATGCCATGTTTTTAACTTACAAATCAGGGAATAAGTGTGTACAATCTCCAATGTAACTAACTCCTGTAATGTACAAACAACCACCAAATAGTGAAAAAAACAAACTATTTGAGGAAATTTGTCACTCACCGTCTCCCCAAATAGACATACAGCGACGGCGTCTCAAAATTCTTCCTAAACAGCTGATTGTTGTTTCACATACAGAATGAACCAAAAAAAATCAATGTTTGTGTTTGAAGGTCAAACTATATTGATCATGGTGCGCAATATCACAAAGAACTGAAAATCTGTGATATTCACCGGAGACTTTTGACCTCAAGTTCGAATTTTGATACGCACGTTAGACATTACAGAATCAGATAAAAAGTAACTGCCTTGTCTTTAATACACGGATTTCAAGCCAATCACTTGCAGTTATGTTCGCATATCCATGCCAGTAAAAAAATAATAAATATAAATTTTTGATGCTTTTTCGATGTAACTGAGGTTAATGGAATTAATCAAGTAGTCAAATGTGGCTCTGATATCTTTTATACATCATGCCTTATTTTTTAATTTTGCCTAGAACAAAGATATTATCTTGTTCTGTATGACATGTGGGGCAAAAACTTGGCAGTTAAAGGTTATTAAATCTGGGGGGGGGCTTGGAAAATTTCTTTGGTAGTTTTGATATGAACTTTGCCCTCTTTACAGCTTTGAAATTGTTCCCTTAAAAAGATAAAAGGCACTGCATGAAACTTGATTTAAAATGTACATCTGATCTTCGTACCTTTTTCTTTCTTGTCACATCTGACAGAAGTCTGTTAAAGGTCCAGTGGCCAAAGAACACAGTTTTAACAGAAATGATCAATATTTTGGTGTTTGAAGAAAACACTATTTTCCTCATTGACCCTTTGAAATCTTAGGGCTAAAAGATGTTTGATTGGATGTTATGAGGGAAATGTGTCCCCCTTTTGGTCGAACCATAGAAAGGTGCCACGAAGATCTATAACATATCCCTAAAATGTGCAAATTTTTTTCTGTTTTGGTACTGGTGTAAAGCTTTTCTTCAAAATAATCCCCTCTGAAAGATTAAGCTGAGATATGTATTCCCTTTGGTTACTAAAACGTGGAAATTTCTAATTTCCTATTTGATCGTTGATATTGATAAAGGGATTTGAATTTAGTCATTTTCCTGTAGACCTTTTATCGCGATGCTCCTACCTTAAAAGTGCAATAGATATTTCATTAAACAGGCTGTCCCTAAAATATGTGAAATTCTGATTTTTCTGGCTAGGTAAAGCTTTCTATTAAAAATAATCCCCATCTGAAAGTTAGCTAAGACTGTTTCTTTGGTACAAAATTGTGAAATATCTAATTTTGTATATGAGCAATTACGAAATTCTATCTATGTGTTCTATTGAATATGAGCATAAACAAATCGCCATTTGTTTTCATTTTAAGTTATCTGTAGCCAAAAAGTTTTGGAATCTATTGCGTGTCAAATCTATATGAAATCACTACATCTCACAGAAAAATGGAATGAACTTGAAAGATTGTCCTTTGCACCTTTAATATATGCCCCAGATAGTTTTGTTTACATAGCTTGCAGTCTTCAATGTACATGTGGGGTTACAATATGACTGTGCTGAATTAAGTGATGGGTTTTAACTTCGCAAGAGAACACTGTCATTGGCTCATTAAAATGATACTGTATTTTTAGCCAATCAGTGACATGTAAAGGAATACTTCAAAAAGCTTTTAATTGTTTGCTCAAAACGAACAAGAGTATGACTAGGCCATCATAAACATTGTAAGAAAGATAAGTGCCCACTTATAATATATCTTTTTGATAATCATTTTTTGGTTGGGATTACATTTGTTGCTGGCTTGATTATGCACGGTATCCTCCTTAGTGTGAGTGAAAGTATATCATTGTACAGACATGTAGATAGTTTAAAATTTTTGTTTATACCTCTCTATTATTATACTTGTGCTCCATTGTGATAAAACAGATTATGTGATTAAATTATCAACACAATATATCAGGGCTACTAGTTGTTTTGTTGTGCCAGTCTGTTGGTGGGGAGTCAAAACTAATGGTACTTAAATGAGCAATATTTCTTGCTTTGTTTCCCCTCCTGAAAACATTTTGAAAGGGCAACTATTTTTAATATAATACCTGCATAGGAGATCCTTGTCAAGAAGTCACTGACATGGTTATTTTTGGACACTATTTATGGCAAATAGGTATATAGTACCTTTTTGCCCGGAAAAGTATGTTTTTTTCTGCCCCAGCTGTAGTGTCATTACTTAAGCTGAAGGATATATCTATGAGGTATTTAAAACAAATATTATCTGCTCTTTATTTGGTTGGGGCCACAGTCAAAACTATTGACCCTCGGTTATCTCGAGACCATACTATTTTCCCTGAGCTTCGTTTCAGAATAATAGTCCTATGTCCTCATGGGCGTCGATATTTGTTATATTAAATAGCCTATATCTCTACTTAATTGCTAGCTCTTTAAAATCTCAATTTCAACTCCGATGGATGGTACGTTTTGCACACTAAGCTCTTCATTTACACACCAGATGGTGTTGATGGGAAACAAAAATTTGACTATCACTCTGTCTGCTTCTGAATAAACATGCAATATTCCTTAATAAACATGCTCTGTCCACCACACAATCTGTTAACATGACTGGAATTAGGCTATATTTATTATAAATCCATTGGTTAGTTATTTTTACATGTTAAGTGTAGTAAAAACAAATATATGTTCACGTAGTGGCTAAAGCACCGATGGTATCCTTGCTTTGGATGATACAGAGTTGGCATTACAATCTTTTGGTTATTTTATCATATGGCTGATACAAATGCAAACTTTAAAAGCCTCCTTAAAGGTGCAACGAGAGATAGTGAAGCATCCGTATTTTTGTGTCAAAGTATATATTGATATTTATATACTGTGCAAGTGGAAATTTTCGCGATTTTTTCGCGATGTCGCAGGGACATAAAAATGCAAAAATCAAACTCGCAAAATAACCTTTTTTCAATATATTTGGGTATTGTATTGATGTCAATGCCATGATTAACTTCTCGCCATCCTATTGGGCAACACTGTTTAAAAATCGCGAAAATATCTGTCGCAAAAATTTCCCACTTTCCAGTAGATTAACCAATTTCTAACCCTGTATTTGGCTGCAGAAATAACATTTTTGATTTGCTTATAACACAGGCGGAATGTTGTATTTCCAAATATTACAAATTAGAAATGTCACAAACAAATTTTGGTACCACAGAAATATTTCCTCGCTTACGCCTTTCAGGTGGGAATATTTTTTTAGGAAAGATATACAATCAATGCAAAAAAAATCAGGGTTTTCATTTTCAATTTTTTTAGGAACACCTATGTGAAATCTACTCACTGCAACCTTAACATTAACCCTACATGGCTACAAAAACATGGTCGTTCTTGTGTTTTTGTGCACGATGTACTGTTACTGTATTATTTTGTTAGGGCAGGTCTGCAAATACTCATTTTTCCATTTCCATTGACATTTTGAACCTTACGAGGTAGGATTATCGCTATTATACTCCCCCCAGGACTATAAGATCAGATTTACTCCACGTAAATATTTGAACTTGTTTCAAATGTGAAGTGGCCCAATTCATTCTGACATTTTTCTTTATTTTTTACAATTATCTCAAAATCCATGTTTGGAAAACTGAACGTTAGTATGCATGTTTCTTCTCCCATTAACCGCATTTCGTTCAATTGTCAACAAATCTATCCGGAACAACCGAAGTGATAAACCTACCTGAGGGTTATAGACCACCCCCGGTACCGTCAACTTAGATCGCTAAAAAGGTGTTTTCCTTGATCAATTTCGCAAATTTTACTTTTTTCCGTCAAAATAAAAAAAGGTACTTTGCATTCGAAAGTTAGCAAAATTTTGAAAATGGGTAGTAGGGTGGTCGCAAAGGGTGGGCGCACCGTCACGAAACACCTGTATTTAATAAAGTTCTATTTTTGTACATGATTTTCGGAATGGATTCCTCAACAAAGAAAGTATCAATCATCAAATCTCAGCTGACACATAGGCCTATACTGATATATTTTGCTCATTTTGTTATTTGTGTTCGTTTACAGATATTTACCATAGTTTCGTGTTTTGTTTGAAAAGGTGGTAAATTAAAAATCATTCACATTTTGCGCAAAAAAGGGTGTTTTTTAAAACCAAAAAACCCGAAAAAAGGTGGTGTTTTCATTCCTACGAACGGCAGGGTTACCGCGCAGTAAGAGGAATGACGTACCTGGGTTTAAACATGAGAACCCACTGTAGTTTTGTAGCATTGAGGATTCTGTTTGCAAAATATCAAAGTATATGCTTGCCAAATCATAGCATGGACTCAATTTAACCAACATTAGACAAATGTAACCATCATTGCCACGTTTCCCATTGTTTGTAAAACATCAGTTACTTTGCATTGCTTCCCTTTGAAATCATTTTGTACAATACCTGGAAATTGACAGATAGTACCAGGCGATAAACGACAAACCATCTGGTGAAAGTAGTCAGCTATTGCCCAACATCATATTGCTGTAATTATCAAGCCTAGTTGTTTTTCTCGGCTTACAAACAAAAATAACCATAATGTTAATTACCTGTATCCTTTTACTTTTTGTTATGTGATCTATTTTTCTAATCGGAAATACGCCATAAATAAACAATTTTGTAATAGCACATTGGAAAAACAAATTCCCACCCTGAAAATGGGTCTTTCTGTACATTTTCTATCAACATTAACATTTTTACACAGCAGTGGTCATCTTTGGTACAAAAATAATCATATCATCATACTGTGCCACAATATTTGACGTATTGAAAGAGTCGGCTGCAAAAAACAGCGATAGTTCCTTGAATTGTCTTAGTTCCCTGCCAGCAGCCCAAATTGGGCTCTTAACAGCAGTATTGGTAATTACCAAACACCACCGTGCACAATGCAAAGACCTTTATATACATAGTATATAACCTGCCCCTGCTATATGGTATAAGAGTACATTGTAACCTGACTTTGCACAATCGGTGTTCATTTCAAATTTGCAACAGAACGACGACTGATCAAGTTTCGGATATTTTACTGGTCATATCTCGCTCCCACTGTACACAATTCACAGGCAGCCATTTGCACACTCAAATCTTATGTTAGGAATCATCCTTTGTCCACAATTCAGTATGAAACACTAACTTGAGTCATTTTGTTGCTACTACTGTTGTTGAGTTTGTATGGATCAGGGCCGTACGCAGGATTTTTTATGGGGGGTGCGGGTCTTCGAAAAAGTGGACCTTTTTGTGGAAAAATGGACCTAACCCCCCTAAAATGGTCCTTTCTTGGACATTTTGAACATCACATCACCAAAAAGTGGACTATTTCGTCAAAAAAAAAAAAAAAAAAAAAAAAAAAAAAAAAAAAAAAAAAAAAAAAAAAAAAAAAAAAAAAAAAAAAAAAAAAAAAAAAAAAAAAAAAAAAAAAAAAAAAAAAAAAAAAAAAAAAAAAAAAAAAAAAAAAAAAAAAAAAAAAAAAGATTACAAGTTAATGCTTTTACCTCCAACAGGTTGTTTATAAAGCATTGAAGACAGTAGGGGCAAGGTGCATTAGTTATATAATGCACTGTGCTTTATATAATGCACTGTGCTTTATATAATGCACTGTGCCTTACTCATGTAATACACTGTGCATTAGTTATATATAATGCACTGTGAATTATATTGTTATTTATATAATAGCTAAGTAGATCCTTGTCATTTGATTGGAGGATTCTCAGTCACATGTCAATAAATAAATGATATATTGCATGCTTACGTCAAATACTGTGCATTTTTGTTCCAATTGGCGTACATTTTTGTTCCATACATTTCATTCCATTTGCACGCCTCGTGCGGCTTCACAAAACGCCGGTCACCTAATGCACACACTTATAACGGAACTTTGCCACGGCTATGAAACTATTATTATGATCAGTGTTGCGGTGCAGCAGCGAGTCTCGGAACTTGCGCTCTTTGCGCGAGTGAAAAATGGAGCGCGGACTTGTTGTTTCTGCCGGCAAAGTTATGTTTTCAGCAGGATCTACTTGGAATTTCCCGGCCATGGAGGTTTCTTCACACCAAGTTTAATACAGTGACTATAGCAAGTAGTAGGAGAAGGTAAATGTAAATCAACATTTAGGCCTCGCCCTGCAGAGCTAGGCCCTGGTCCGCAGCAACTTGCTACTTGACAGCCAGGCTAGGCTAGGCTAGGCTTAGCGTAGTCAAGCTAGTCTGAGCTTTAATAAAATGACAAGGATCTACTTAGATGTTATATAAAACAAATGTTTTTCATTTGTGCAATGGAAAGAATATTTTCATTTGTTGAAAGATGAAATGTTCCATTCAACTCGGCTAACGCCTCGTTGCATGGAACATTTCATCTTTCAACTCATGAAAATATTCTTACCATTGCACTATATAATAATACACTGTGCATTAGTTATATGTACTGTACATTATCCCTTGGACATGTAACTATGTATGCCTGCTTTTCCGCCAATACGATGCACTGCTGGATTGCATGTAAGCGCAGTTAACGCAAAGAGATACGCGCGCGTATGTCAAGGGATTATGACAAACACTACAGTTATATAATGCACAGTGCATTATACAATGCAACACACATTATTAAACAATTGCACTGTGCATTGGTTATTCAATCCATTTTTCACCTACAGTCAAATAAGTAATGACATGCTGAATACAATGGTATTTAAACAACACTGCAAAAAAATGGCTTTGTTGCCACATTTAAAAGACAATATTTTGGTGCCCAAAAATGATAGACCCTCAATATATGCCTTCTATGCCCCAGTCAACACCTTTTTGTAATTACCTGATAGTTTGTCATTGCACACCCACCTGGAATATAGAGTCTGCAATGACCCTCTGGCAATATTGAAACATTTTTCACTAGCTTTCGCCATTTCGAATGGTACATCACCCAGAAATTTTTTGTGGGGTTATGCAATGTGTGTGAGTTCTACACATAATTTAGCATGGTGGACAAAAATGCAAAATGGCTCATAAACACTATCCTTAATTGAAAATCACAACTACCAAAGGATACAATCAATTCTTAATTGGCAGGAAGTAAAGTTTTGAGTTATAAACTCCATTTATTTAACCCTTCTATTAATCTTTATTATTTAAAGGCCTGCTATTACAGTGCAGGTACATATTACAGCACATACATTACAGAGCACTTTTTGGCGGCTCCTCTTATGGAAAAAAGGAAGATATCGCCTCCTTTTCCATTTGCATAATTTATTTCTAACTATAAAACATGGTGCAACATTCATAACTGTCAAGAATTCATGGAGTTGGTAACTGACAGGGGAGGGTGGCCAAGAAATCCCAATTTCAGACGTCGCCATTGGTTTAACATGTAAAAGTAAAATCTTGACGAAAAATTCTGAATTTTTTATATGGTGTCAAGGAATATTTTCTTATTCCAAAACCATTGGAGATGAAGAATCAACTCCACTGGAAGGGTTATTTCTGATTTTTTTCATTAATAACGAACGAGGATGAGGTCGTATGTGGGTCATGGGAACACCCATGACCGACCCACATCAAAGCACCCAAATTGGTTTGTGGTTTGCAATCCGTACTGCTGTAATTTCATTTGACATTTTTGGTGAGTTGCTATAATGAATGAGGCTTGGCCGCCACCGCCTGGTAACTGAGAAGACTATTGAGCACTCTGAACTGCACCCTGTAGCTACAACACGTTATGCAATAAGGAAGTCAAGGTAGAGTAGTTTTTTCAGGATGCAAGCTATAGACTTTATCCGTTAATTAACCCTTTCCTGGTGTGATGGTGTAAAACCAGTTTGAATGCCATCTCAATCTGTCTTGCATTTATGATTAAAAGATAACAAAAGCAAGACATATTGATTGCTAGCCAAGCACTGACGATAGCCCTCAAGCCAATTTTACCTAGTCCAGTCTCACCGTTAACTCTGTAACATTATGGGAATTTCATGAGGAAATGCTCAACTTTAGCGAGTAAGATTGTACTTTTTTACATTGAATAAAAACTGAATGTTAGGCACTGAGAGGAGTTGTTTCTCTTCACAAAGATGCAGAATTTTGTAATATTTTGAGGTTTCATTGGCATTTTTGTGCCATTAAATGCATTTGATTTTAAGTAATAAAAACATATTAGGGATGAAATCAGAATCCCACACCTTTATTTTGTCTTCCAAAGTCAATCCTGCTAAGAGGTCTATGGACGTTATCTCAGTCTTTATAAGACTGAGAACCAAGTCTAAATTTTATCCTACCAATGGCGGCAAAGTGCCAATTACAGATAAGGTCCATCAGAAGACAGTAACATTTTATTACCATACTTTAATAGATAAAACAAATCGATGGCTGTTGCATGGCAAAATATAATCAACCTTTCACAGAAAGGTTTTACCAACCAAAGAACATTTTGTTCATCAAGCAACTCTAGTTAAAGATCATAACATCATTTGGTATGCATCACTTTTTAAATCTCGTACTCACATTTTTTAAAGAACTTGTAATTTCATTTTCACAAATATGCTTGTGATGATCATACCAGGGACTACTTGGGTAATTTTCATCAATTCCAATAACAAGCCCAAAACTATATAATTGTAACCTTTTAAAATTGACTTCAATTAGACTAGTCCTACTAATTATAGTTTGTAATAAATGCCCCAGATAATCTTTTTAAAAAGGGGGACTTATTATCAGTGGCGTACTGAGGCAGTCGATCCAGAGGGGGCAAATTTCCAAGTCGTCCCGCCAGAGGGGGCAAAATTCGTAAATCGTCCCGGTGATTTGCTCCAATTAAGTCTGAATTGGACAAAATGCACGCGTGGCGTGCGAAAATTGCCAAATTTACTTCAAATTTTGCCCAAATTTGGACTGAAATTGGTTGAAATTCCCAAAAAAAGATGAATAAAAATGCACATTTGGCCCATATCGTCCCGCTTTTTCGAGCCAGAGGGGGCAACTTTCCCCCCGGTCGGCACGCCACTGCTTATTATAGTTCATTTGTTGAGTAATAATTGCCATTTCAAACCATTAGCCAGTACTCCTAAACACCACAGTCCTCCAAACACAAAAGGATTGATTTTTTAACAAGTGCAATTACATCAACAATGGCAGCATCCACTTCTCCATGTATGGCGTGTATAACTTTTTTATTACACTTGTCGACAACTGGGTGAGCTGCGTACATATTGTAAAGTTTTAGGGCAGTAAAACTCCCACCAATCTTACATGGATGTATGGCATGATTTTGATATTTTCATTAACATTTTGTTGAGAAAAAATACATCGGTCCTCGGACCGCTTGTGTCGCCTGCCGTCGCGGTTAGTGAATGATAGGCCTAACATGACGTTTGACCTTGATATGTGACCTTGGACCTCATAAACAAATGAGGGTTTGCATGTAACCCATTAACCAAGTTTGGTTCCAATTGAACTAATTTTACATTTTCAGGCTATCTTACAACTTGACCTCACATGACCTTTGACCTTGGTATGTGACATTTGACCTCATCAACAAATGAGGGATCCCATGTTGCACCTATGATTCAAGTTTGGTTCCAATTGAACTTCAACCTTTCAAATGAGGTCAATTTTACATTTTCAGCCTATTTTACAACTTGACCTCACATGACCTTTGACCTTGGTATGTGACATTTGACCTCATCAACAAATGAGGGATCCCATGTTGCACCTATGATTCAAGTTTGGTTCCAATTGAACTTCAACCTTTCAAATGAGGTCAATTTTACATTTTCAGCCTATTTTACAACTTGACCTCACATGACCTTTGACCTTGGCATGTGACCTTTGACCTCATCAAAAAATGGGGGATCCCATGTTGCACCTGTGATGCAAGTTTGGTTTAAATCCATCAAAGTATGAGGATATTACAGGCAAATGTTAACCCTTTATCACAACAGACATCAACCAGACATCAACAACAGACAACAACAGTGGACAAAGTGATCCCTATGTGTCTTCCTGCCTTTGGGCAGGCGACACAACAAAGTGATCCCTATGTGTCTTCCTGCCTTTGGGCAGGCGACACAAAAAATGAGGTTAGTGTTTATTAGAGGGAGGATGTTTATTGTACATTGAGTTTGCTTGGAATGAATAAATTAGGTCATCAAAATTTCCAGAAATAACAGGATAACCTCCCCCTTAATATTTTTGACACCAAATTTGTGTCTTGTTTACAAAAAACATTGAAAATGAATCAATTCTTGTAGTTGTCCTCCTCTACCTCCCACACACTATCAGAATGTACTATGGAATTTGAGAATATTTTTTACTCTTCCCACCATGCATTTGTATGGACTTGGTTTGTAGATTATCCAGTGCCCTTCAGCCTTTTTACCCTGCAGTCCTGCACATCAGGGTGCCAGCTAGTTCACTCTAACCTGGCCTGTTTGTGCAGAAAACTGGCCGGTTTCAGCCAACCTTTTAGTTTTCAAAGCCAACTCTTTCCTTCATATTTTTAGTGATAATGAAAAAGAGAACCTCATCAGGCATAAAAAATGTTTGTTTGGTGTAACAGAGAAAAAATATCAGGGTCAGTCGGTTGGTCGGTCGGATTTTGTTTTATTTTTTTTAGATCTTCTCAATGTTTTACTCTAAAATGAATACAAGATGCTGCTATTTAAAGTTTTTTTTCAATGACATAGCAAAGATCTTTTGTTATTTTCTGTCTTTGTGTTGGTAAAATTTGTTTTTAATTGTGGATGAAAATAATGGGTCAGTTGGCAGAATATTTTTTATTTTGTGCTAATTTGCATAAAAACTTTCCAGTCGGCAAGTTTTTTTTAGGGTCGGTCAGGTTACGCCAAACAAACAATTTTTTATGCCTCATTACAATAACAGAGCACATCCAGCCCCTGAAACTGATATTTCTCAATCTATTGCTAACATAAAAATAGGAACCTGTACAAATGTGTATTTGACAAACCAAGTTCTCTTTAATCTGTTGCAATGGTTTCTGGGAAGACTACACACTTGGTTTAAGAGATGATATCAGTAGCTTCCCACAATGCATGCTTCCAACAAAAATTTTTGTACTGTTAGTCATGTGAATCTTTACAGATGAAAATGCAAGTTTGTGATCAGTATTGTTAATTTAGCCATGTGTCATCTCTAAAGATTCACACCAGTTACCTGTACAAAAACCTCTATTGGAAGCAATGCATTGTGGGAAGTTACTGAAATCTTCTCTTGGTTTAATTAACCCCCTGACATCAGAGCTGTCCTAGCGATATCGTCAGTGAATGCCTCAATCTCTTTGTCACCTTTCAGTTACCCATCCATCATTTCTTGAACAAACACGCTTTGTAACATGCACAGGCATCCCGTGTTTGCTTAACCACACTTGAGCATCCTTCAGCGGTTTCTCTGAGCAATTATGACGATGTGCTTGAAAACGCCATACTGTATAAAATCTAGATAAAATACACCCAAGGTTCCAAATTGAACCAAAATTGTTTCTTTTTTTTCAATCCAACCGACATGTCTACCATCCCTGTTTGCCTCATTTTTCTATGCAGTAAAAACCTTTACACTGCAAAAGATTAGTTTTCACGATGAGTTTGAATGCTCAAATACAAATTGCTTCCAATTTTATACTAACATTTTCATGTAAAAAAAAGGATTTTATTATCATACATACCCTTTTTAATAACTTATCTGCAAATTGACATCACTTTTTGTAACATCTCAGGATCACATGGATTTGAATTTAGTGCCACTGCAAAAATCTTTTGATATTGGCTTTTATTTAGAACAAAGTAATTGTATATTTTATGAACTGGGATTCATTTTCTTACAGCTTTCAAGAACAATTGAAGGTACCTTGCCCAATTACTACAAATAATTTTCTGTGTTTCATAGGAAAAGACATAACCAACATAATTTCACTTGAATCTGTTACACCATTTTAACAAGAGCAGTAATTGAATGTGTTACAATAGCTAAGTTACTGTACAAACATTTTACAGTAACCATAAGCTGCCATATTAATGCTCATAGTATCATAATGGGATGGAGTTCAGCCAAAATATTTTGCAGATGAAATTTGGAAAAATACAAATCTTCCGAGGATACTAAAATCTCGGATTTGAAAGGGTTAGTGGTGGGGTGGAGGCTGTGGATCGAGTTGTACCCCTTAACACTGACACACTTCAAACATTTACTACCAGAAAATTGGAAGCCATTTCACTATTCCAGAGGTCTTTGGAAACATGTCGATATAAAGCTATAATTCTTGCAACCCCACAAGAAATGTCTTTAAAGTTCAGTAAATGGCAATGCTTACTACTCTTGCATATAGGAGGGCCTCTTTCTTGTCATAATCACTTTCTGTGCAAATTTTATATAGTTCCAAGGTTCATTTTTTTATATCAAACTACCCAACGCAAATTCCAGTCTATGGGGATATATGCCACTGGTGGCGCTAGATTCTGAAATTATTAATTCATCCACTGGTGTGCGACAAGATTTCTAGATTCCGAAAAAAATCCTGAGTTTTTTAGATTCACATTAACTTCAGACAAGCCACATGTTAAATAATTTCAGTGCAAACTCTATAACGAAATTGCACGGTCAGCAAACCTTTGCTCTATCATAATTTCATTATAATTGGACTGTCATCACTACCCCTAGCACAGCTAAAGCTCACCAACACTCACTGTGTTTTAATTGAGAACAATGCATTAGTCCAGAAAGGAGCAACGTGACGTCATCAAACTCAAGACTCATATGGCACGAATCGCTGGCCAGGCCAGCGACACCGCCGTAGCGTGCGATCCCGGGTCATGGGGCTGGTGCCCGAAGGGCCCTGGTTCGAATCCCACCCGAATTTGCGACTTTTTCTTGTTCCCATCTTCCCTCACTCTTCGTTCCTCCCTGGAGATAGGCTACACACCATTTCTTCATGGGAGTTTTACCTTTGAAGTCCCTTTTAAGAGCCACTGAGTACCCACCTGCATGGCTACCAGATCGCGGGCCGCAAAAGTGGGGGTAACCATCCACGTAGGTACACCGGCAGTAGATTCACTCTATTCACACCATGTGGGAGTACCTGCTGGGTACTCCCCTGCAAATGAGCTTTGTGTGATTATTTATCCATTAATAACATTTTGGGTCACATAGGTTTATGTTTTTTTATACACAGAATGTCATATCTAGGAGTTTTGGTGATGCTCAACGCAATATATGTTACTAAGCTTGAAAATGATCATAAAGTCGAAACAACATGGAAAAATGTTTTAGCGCCCTCTATGTCCCAAGTGCTTGCCTACTAGACATCTGGTAGGGGAGTACCTTGAAGGTACTCCCGTGCAGTAGCTGCAGTGCTACTCCACTACTGGTAGCTTACCATGGGTACCTGTCAGTCCCCTATAGCAGGCAACTGCCGAGTACACTGTTAGAATGGGTACTGCTAAGTTAACATAGCTGCTATCCACCAAGTGGCTTGTGTACTTCCCCAGTACTTAAGTTGTAGTTGCTGCATCAATATGCATCAAGGTGGTACCCCTCGAAGATCTAAGAGTACACATGGAGTAGCCTAAGCTCAGGGTTACACTGTAAGTAGAATCTTGGCTGTGTAGAAACCGACTTCAGGGTTAGGGTTAAGCTAACTGTGGCCCGTGAATCCCACTGGGTGTGATACACTTGGTCTAAGACCCACCCCCTTTGGCGATCATTACTTCCGTTGACAACTAACGCGATTAAAGCTTGGTTAATCGGACACAAACTATTATTTAGTAAGTATCCCTATAGGCCTACGTGTTTGCATTGCCCCTCTCTTCTGTGAATTCTTGACTTTATTTGAACGTGCATTTATTGTACATGCAAAAATATTTTATTTAGTCACGGAATGATTTGGTGAATCCCCAAGCCCGCCAGCACATTATGTACATGTTTGACTACGCATGCTAATAGTTTTCTGCATATTGTAGCCCCTTAATGCGCGTACTTATGATTGTGAATACCATGATGTGACTAATTTGCATCAAGAAATCTCCTAAGAACACAGGATTGTTTGTGTGATTAGTTGGCGGTGTGCTTCAGATCGTCATGATTGAATTCATTCCAAGTTTAAAAAACTATGAAAATATAATAACTGTACGCAATTGTGTTCGTTGTCCCGATATTTTGTTATGCCGTTTTTGAAACAATTTTACACCAAGAAATGATGGGCAACCGGCCGGGACCTGGCAATTTTTTCTGAGAAAGCGTGATTTTGATGTTTACAAGCGATTTTGTTATAGAGAGTTTTCTACTGAAAGCAAAGAACATTGTCATGTTAATCACTTGCTTGTAAAAAGGGCCACTACCATAAGTTGCACAACTGCGCTCATCGTTTACAAGTTCAACAATTGTCTTTTAAAACCACAGTACCATTGTACAGTTCAAATAAGTTGGGCAGTGCTCTATACAAAGCATGAGTTTGAAAGAGGCTAAACAAACTAACAGCAAGGGTTGACTTGCCACAATTGCCAAACCTGTTTTAACAAACTACAGGCACAATTCAAAACACAAATTTCCAGTTTTGTTTCCTGTTCTAAAGTAGCAAGAATTTATTATTATTATTAGCCTTGCAAAATAAAATCTTAACTTTGTGATAAAAAAGTCTAAACAAATGGTTGAAATGCTACTCCAAATATATATAAATGTAGGTTACATACTCAACTTGCCACTTAGTATTCTTGTTTAACCTTCTGAGATTTACCACTTAGGTCATCTCTGATTGGTTCATTACCTCACATATAACCTCTGAGTAACCTATCAAAACAGTTCCCTCCATATCTATATGTATCATAAAGGTTTTTCGTTAATATATTTTCTGATTGGATAATCACATCAGATAGCCCTATATCCAATCAAATTGCCCTATAGCATCTAGGGGGTTAATAGAGGACTCTAAATTGTAAGCTGATGTAACTGCAGATGTCACAGTATACCTACTGCCACAAGATTACAAAACAATCATGCTAGCGATCAGGACCGTACGCAGGATTTATTTGGGGGGGTGCGGGACATCGACAAAGTGGACTTTTTTTTCAAAAAAAGTGGGACTTTTTTTGTAAAAAGAGACCTAACCCCCATTAAAAATGGTCCTTTTTTGACTTTTTGAACATTTTATCAAGAAGTGGACTTTTCTTGTCATTTTTTTCTTAATTTGGAGCTTTTTATAAAAAAAATTCAGCAAAAAGATGGACCTTTTGCCTCTTTGGTGGAATTGGGGGGGTGCGACAGCACCCCCTGTCCATACGGGGTCTAGCTACGATATCGTGATGGTTAACATTGGACGGTAGGCTCCCGTGGTAGCACCCAGGTGGTTATTAGAGGACTTTAATATTCTAACGCTGATTAAGTGCAGATGTCATGGTACACATATTTCCAAGATTACACAAAAAGAACCGGCTAGCGATATGTGACGGTAACTCGGCCGCCGATAGCACCCACGGGGTTATAGAGGACTTCATTGTAAGTGATTTAAGTGCAGATGTCAGGGTACCTACTGCCACAAGATATTACACAAAAAATATAATCAGGAGGCTTTCGCGATATCGAGACTGGTAACATCGGCCGATAGACCCACAGGGGGTTAAAGAGGACTTAATTGTACGGGATTTAAGTGCAGATGTCATGGTATCACCTACCTGCACAAAGATTACACAAATACTTCAGGAGAGCGATATCGTAGACGGTAACATCGGCCGATAGCACCCAAGGGGTTAATAGAGGACTTAATTCGCCAAGGCTGAAAAAATTTAAGGTGCAGATGTCATGGTACACCTAGCCCACAAGATTACACAAAAAAATCAGCTGTAGCGAACGTAGACGGGTACCATCGGCCGGATAGCAATCCACGGGGTGAATAGAGGCCTTAATTCAAGATGATTTACTTTAAAGTTGCAGAGGCCTGGTACACCTACTTTCACAAGGATTTAGACAATCAATTCAAGGGCGGAGAAATTGTAGATGGATGATGTGAATGAGTTACCACACTGCAACATTCCAGAGGTTCAAACAATATTTGAAGGGGTCTTAAGGGTATGATGAAATTTTCAAGACGATGTCGAGCTGTACCCTTTCAGTCATTTTTGCTGGCTCCTTCTCATCACACACCTCTGTTAATTAAGAATTATATAAACCACGCATAGAAAAATACCTTACTCTATAATAAATGCATATCAGTTTGAAATAAAAACAAAATATGTGCTTTGATAAAGTTAAATGGGTCATTTGTTGCTACTACTGATTTCGAGATATAGCCAATTTTGAATGTTCATCTTTCTTTGAATTCCATTGTTCTGAAAGACACTAAAAATATCACCATATCTCTGGAACAAAGTCCAATTTAGATGCGTTTTTCAGCAAAATGACACAAACTTTAAACTGAAAACTTAATTTGATTTTGCTCAACAAATGCCCCATTTTGCTTGATCAAATCACTCTTCAATGCCAATAATCCATTTGTCTCATTTTGAAAAAGTATGCCCCCCTTTTTAACATCCCTGCCAAGCTTTTCCATGTAAAAGTGCTTGTTTCTAATGTTGATGTCATAGCCTGGTCCTTGCATACACTCACCCCCACGTTTCATGGAACCCACTGGTGGTTTCATGGTACAAGTTGATAAACTCGCTCGTAGCGTCCTATTCACTATTACACTGCCTTAAAGGTGGCAATGAAGAAAATTTCAAATGCATCCATATGTTTCCCGTGTCATATCAGTTGTTTTCCACTAGATTAGACACTCCAATAATTTCTAAACCTTTATTTGACTACCAGAAATGTAATCAATATTCAAACAAAAAAGGTCATTTTATATGCTATTTTTCAATATAAACAACTTAACTTTCCAAATAATTAAATTTCACAATTCTTTGTACCAATTCTAGCTTATCCTGCAACATGAGGATATTTTTTTGATAGAAAGCTTAACCCTATTGCCCACGTCTGTTTTTCCCAGGAGGGAGTGAAGGGAAATAAGAAAGAGAGGGAAGGGAGGAAGTCGGAAATTCGTGTTTGGTCCAAGTGACGAGGATACCAATCTACGACGGTGTCGCTGGCCAGTGAAGTTTCATGCCCTATGTTGGTCCTTTTTTTTGATGACACTTGGACATCTGGGACTTTTTTGGCAATCAGTGCTGTGGGATTTTGCCAAGATTATTCAGTAGGACCTTAGTTACACACCAAATCAGAAATGTTTCACATTTTTTAGAGATTGCCTGCAATGCACAATCTCTTATTGTCACCCCTTATATTGATGTTTAAAACCATTAACAAAACCAAATTTTTGTCTCTCACTTGAAATGGATCTTGAAGTTCAAATTTCGGCCGACAATGAGAAAAATTACTTTGCAATCAACATCAACTCAAAATTAATACTTCTAGTTAAGTCGAAGGGGTCCAAAGACATCGGAAACAGCAGCTTTAATCCCACCTCAAATGCTAACCTTGCCATTTGTTAACCACAGAGGGACTATTACTCTATTCAGAAAAAATACCAAACTTAGAGTATATTATCTTGGCTGGCACACCAAGCCTGTTGTTGCATGAACTGCATCTACATGCATCCCAGTGGGCGCCATTTTGGCAGGGAGGCGGGAGTACCTAGTAATTGGCCAAGAAATTACTTCCAACTAAACGTCAACTTAAACAAATTTACTACATACAATATACCCAGTACATAACGAGAAACCAACAGGTTATTTGGACTCTAAAATTATTTTATTGCTAAATCTAAACTTACAGAAAAATCTGTTCAATCGCTCAGTAAAATGAAAAGGGAAAGCCAAGATGATCAACAATCATCTTTGCCATTTAATGCAGGTGGCAGTGTTGCCCCAATTAATTGATTTGTCCAAAGTATAACTTTACTGAACCGATATGAAATTTAAGCTGGTATTCTGAAAAGAAGTGTTGTAACTTAGACCTGGGTTTGAACCGGGTCGTCCTACCTGAGTGGACTTTTTCCTTCCAAACATTCTCCATTATCATGTTTTAGGGAGTCCAAGTGTGGAACTATCGGAGCCAAAACATGATAATGAGTAAAAATGGATGATTACGCCCAATATTAATTGGTATCGCTATGAGTTTTAAAATATTGGGCTACTGACCGCTCGCCAATATTTTTGGAAAACTCATAGACCTCTCGACCAATTAATTGTTGGGCTTAATCGACCAATTATATCAAAAAGTGCTTTAACGGTGAGAAAATTCCTCATGGATGGGCCGTTATGGCCATCCATGAGGAAGTAACACCTGTATTACGTTTAACTGCACGGTATTTGAAAGAAAATGGGCCCACTCATGTAGTAATAGCCCTGGTAAACCCGGTTTAAAGTTAAAGAATCCACTTTGAGAATATGAGCCATGGACAAACGATCTTGAGGCAGCCATGCACCAGCAGACTACAATCATTGATGCCATAAGGTAGCATTTTGACTTTTCTGTCATTGAAAAAAAAATTCTGCAAACCTAGGCGTTTTGGCCACTGATATAGTTCATGAGAGAAAATGGTGTCTGCATAAAAATAGAGCCGTCTATTCATAAGGGTCAGAGAGAAAAGGGTGGTCTCCGTCCATCACAATGACTGGACTGATAACGGACACGGACAGATAGACGGTGATAGGATTCAGCGCAGACAGTCTACAGCCAAGAAATATAACATCTTATGCTCTTCAAGGTCAATGTTTAATATAGGCACAGACCTTAAAGGTGGGTGTTCCAATCGTCTTTGGGACCCCCCCCCCCCCCCGATTAACCGGAAGTAGTATCGATTTGATATCAGAATTGAAAGGCCGTATTTTTCTCAGTGTCCTGTATTGTAATGCCCATTTCTTTGTGGTTTGATTTGTCATATCCTTGATGACGCTTTTACCTCAGGAAAAAGGCGCGGTACGTAAATGTAAATTATTAAATTTGATGCCCTCAAATCCATTTAATCCCAAGATTATAAACAAAAAAATGCGCCTTTTAGTGGTTAACCATCAATATAGCGCAGTAGGAATAGGGCTTGCAACATGCATTAGTGCATCTACCATCAAAAACCGCAAGTTTGTTTCCCCGGTACTTGACAGGGTGTATGTGCAAGTGCCAGGGCCTCATATCAATAGAGAACACAATACAATAAAATCGGAACAAGCACCTTTAACCGTGATGCTTTTTAGGAAAAGTTACAATCAAAAATGCTATGTTTTTTTCGTTGGCTAAATTTACTGGATGACAGATCAAAAACATAAAAGTACTATTACATATATACTTTGGGTAATGTAATACCCGCTCTGAAGGGTTTAAAGGCAAAAATTTGTGGGGGGTTGGTGTACATTGTGAAAACATCTTCATGGAAGGCTGGCCCAAATTGAAAGTGTTTTGTGTGATATCTCACAAGTTGCAGGCAATCTGCAGTGAATGAGATACTGACACAGCATCAGACTTATACACATGATATTAAAGCCAAATTTTCCCGCTTTAAAAATGCAAATTCCGCTTTTTTTCGCTTTAAATTTTCCGAAAATTGCAATTTTCCGCATTTTCGCCATTGCCTTGAAGATGTATTGCGACATTCTAACTCCTACACAAAGCTAACGTAACCTGCAAAATGCTCGGATCGATGACCGGCTAATATGCAGTAATCAATCATGCTACGTACAAAGCTTTTACTAGGTGCAGACTTACGCAGCGGCACTTTTAAAAGGCATAATTTCACTTGTTAATTACAAAAATCGGCTTGACTCCGAGTAAACACGATCCAGTGAGTCAGTGTCACAGTACAAGTGGTTATTACGTCTTGGAAAATACCGATCGTTCTATTCTTCGCGTGCGACTGCGCAAAGCACATTCTTGCAGCATTGAGTCATTTCCGGAGCAAAATGGAGTCGGGTCATCGTGATCGCAACGTACAGTCAAGACGATCGAGATGCAAGTTGTAGCACACGGCTTTGAATACTTTCCGATGGTCTATCAGAATTCTAAAGCAGGCGGGCTTTGGAGATTGAAGGGGTCATGGCATGCTAAAACATTGCTCATTTTGTTATATTATGAATCCAATTGTTATATTCTTAGTATTTTACTTAGGGAAAGTGAAGTAATTTTACTTTCTGACATATTTTTCTCTCTTCTCCAAATTGCATTTTCCGCGTTTAACCTCAATTCCGCGAATTTCGCGGAATTTCCGAACGACGGAAAACTAGGGGCTCTAAGAATAGTATGTCATCTTTTGACTACAAAAAGCCAGTTAAAATTAAGGATAATTTTTTGTATCAAATAGTTTAAACAGCAAGTTTGGAATATGAAGAATAAAATGTCCTGCATGTTTAGGACTGGATAAGGCAGTAATTGTGTGCCTTCCACTATGCAAAGATTGAAAATAGGCATGCCCTTTGGCAAGAACGCACACAAACAGTATCCAAACCTAAAAGGTATTAGCAGCGGATTTGCTAACCGAAACATCGAAAAAAAATCATCAAAATCATATTTTGTCTGCATGGATATGCAAAAATAACTGTAAGTGGATGGCTTGAAATCCGTGTACTTAAGACAAGGGCAGTACTTTTTTATCTAATTCTGTAATTTCTATACGGTCGTATCTAAAATCCGACTTGAGTCAAAAAGCCTTTCCCGATGAATATCATGCAGATTTCAGTGTGATATTGTGCACAATGATCAATACAGTTTGACCTCAAACACAAACATTGATCTTTGGTTATTCTGTACGGGTGTAAACCGCAATCAGCTGTTTAGTGTCCAGATTTTGAGACGCATCGCTCAGAACGCGGTATGTATATTGCGGGGATGGTATGACAAATATACCTCAAATACTTTGTTTTTATTCACTAGTTGGTGGTTTGTCAACATAAAGCAGTTATATGGAATGTACACACTGATCCCTGATTTATAAGTAAAAAAATGCATTCCACCCCCATTTTTTTATTTTCTCGCATTATCGCCTTGGATAATCCCTTATAGCCATAGATTTAATCATTTTCTACATCTCTGGGGTCTACAGAGATCAATGGTTAGGAGGTTGTTCTATTGGGCTGGTTCGAATCTTGCCAGATGCCTATTTTTTCCAACTGCCCATAAGTTAGACTCTATGGGAAAATAACATTTAGCACTGCATAGTCTGATAATTGATGATTTAATTGTGAAGTCACAGACAAATCAAGGTTATGCAAAGTACGGCCAGTTTACATGTCTTGCTTAATTTTGGGGTGAGAGGGGATTTATCTCATCTGACCGTGGTATCTTTCTGTCACCTAATAGAGAATCATTCTAGACATTGAAAAACTAAAATTTCTCCTGAATCATCCTATGGAATTTGGAATAAGCATACCCAACATCCTAAGGCCTACAACAAGGAATATAAATTATGGAAACAGACTGTGTCATGCCAAGAGTGCAAATCCAATTTGGCAAATTGTAGGGATCAATTGCGTTAGTTGTCAGTAAGTCATGAGGTCACAGTGACAACACAATTGATAACCGTCGAAATTGTTGTACGAGGTCGGAAGGCATGCGATGCACCAAACACAGAAAGAACGCGTCATTGCTCGTTTGTTCCCCACGCAGTCTGTAGTGCAAATCAGCTGAATGTTTTCGCATGTTCAGTTAGGGGAATTCACTGTTCAATGGCTAATCTTGAACTAAATGTGGTCTTTGCTTTCTCAAACAGTACAGCTTCACGTACACAAACTTTTTAACAGATAAGAGGTCCTTATGATTTGATCAACTTTAAAATGATGTGGGGCTCTTGAATTTGTCAAGACATGCTTATTTAAAACACAATTTTTTCCACTTTTATCCTTGTTTTTAAACCCCAAAAAAATATCAATTTAAAGTATTATTCTACCATCTGAGGGATGAAGTAGACTTTTAGCAACATTCTGAATATTTGTAAACTGAACAACGTATTACGAGCCCCCAAAACGAAGTTGTTTAACGGTTTCTACCCCCCCAACGGCGAGGTCAGCGCTGCACCATTGTTTTCATGTGAAAAAGAAATAAAGCATGCAGGGTGACCTCTGTCTCAATGTTCATGAGCTCCTTCAAAAAACCCCCAAAAAAAAAAAAAAAAACCACTCCTAAAAAAAAAAAAAAAAAAAAAAAAATATAAAAAAAAAAAAAAAAAAAAAAAAACCCCAAAAAAAAAAAAAAAAATAAAAAAACCATGTTGAAATCAGTTTTCCATACAGAATATTTCTGGTTGTGGAATTGTTTAGCGAGTTGAATTTTGCAGCAGTCGGTAGAGTGATATTGAAAAGGGGGAAAAATAACAATTGCATGCACTGCACATCTGAACCTTTTGAAGTATCGATTTTCCCAAATAAACCAATACCAACACCAAATTTAGATACAAAAAAAATTCTTAATTATAATTCCAGATACTGTTCGTTATATGAAATGATAGGAAAGTGTGACCTTCTGAGTGACAAAAATGCATAAACAGTGGTGTCTCCAATCTTTAATATTAAAAAATTATATTGTGTTTTTCATTTTTAAAATTGGTTTAAAATTAACCACCATCCAGAATGACACTTTATCACCCTGGGTGGTATTACGACAAATAGGTAAATACACCCGATGGGTACATTCTATCCTGAGAGAACTGTGAACACAGTAGATTTACAGTTACCAATGTATTCTGTTATACCAACCAATGCACATGCGTATGGCCAGAGGTGTATTGAGTCAATCCACAATGCACCAGTTTTGGGAAAATTTTACCTCAATAGGGTTCATGTGTATCCAAATAAACATTCCATTTTAAAACACATAAAACCATGACTTTACGCTTAGTTAGCCCACAAAGCATAGTACTTAGGGGAATTTCGCATGATCAGGAAATGCTTGAGGTTTTGAAATTTTTGGAAACACTTTTTATCCTAAGTACTGACATGTGTTATATTACAGTACAGTTAGACACATTTGCAAGCATAGGGGAGTCAAAACACCCTCTGAGTTTAGGCATTCCAAGTTAGAATTTTTATTTGGGGACATGCCAAACAGTTTATGATACGCGATCAAATTGTATCTCAATTTGTTGATATCAACTGTTGCAGTGATCTCACCCCCTTCTCCTTATCTTTTTTTTTTTTCTTTGTGGTTTTTTTTTCCTTCTTCCTTGGTCGTTCTTTTTACTTCATACCTATTAGGTTAATTAGGCTTCAAGTTGTGGATGAAACTTAGGCCATGGATCGATGTTAGTTTACTGGGACTGTCGAAAAAAAAGGAGGTCTCTATTATTACTCATTATTTTCAAGATTTATAAATTGGTAGAATATGGTGTCTAACCTAAATTCTATATCTACCATCAAGAATGTATAACAGTTAGATACTTTGAAGTAATATTTCCTTAAAACAAAACAAATTCAAGATGAATATTGTAAGCTCGATCGGCAAGGGAAAAAAAGCATGATCAGGAAGCATTGTAGGGAAATCTACTAAGTAAACCCCCTCATCCACAAAAATATGTTAAAATGATCAAGACGACCTGCCTGATATTTTGAGAACTGAAAGATTATGATTTGTAGTTAAGAGTTGCAAAAAATTGACGTAACCAAAATAATGAAATTTTGACAGACATGAAAAGTCGAGGGCGGGCGGGTGTAACTGGAAACTAATATAAAATTCCATTGGCCCTATGTGGAACCATTGGCTAAATCAAGCATTTGAGCAAGTGTACCTTAAAGGCATAAACAGCAGTCACGATCTTTGTCAAATATTCTGTTTTTAAAAAAAAAAAAAAAAAAAAAAAAAAAAAAAATAAAAGTTGCTTGGCATTGGGCATTCGTTGCCTCTCATACCAGCATACACAGTGACAGGCCGAGCGCGCAAATGTAGCGTGGTTAATCCACACACTAGCCAATCAGAGTAAATACTGGTTGACTGGGGCAATATGACAAAACATATTTTTTGTCTTGCGCTCGTTTTACGCTGGTGCATCGTGAAGCATAGGATCAACACTTTACCAATACCAGTCTAAATTGCCTGACGGTCCAAGTATCCACACTCCCAAGTTGATCACAGTTCAACTCAGAGTGATGCCCGACGCTCAAGCCAGAGCAGCAATTATCGATTAATAGTTGACGCAACTCCCAAAGGCCACGACGCTAAGTTTTTGGGATCAAAGCTTT